>PVKA01002029.1:0-133155 GCA_004027165.1 Ctenomys sociabilis
ATATACATGCTTTCTTATTGCAAAATTCCCTAAGCTGTCACCAGCAACTGCTCTGAATTTTATATTATTGCATTTTTACCTCCATATCCACAAGCAGAGTAAAGGACTCTCCTCACTACTGAGGAATAGCACTTCCTTATATTGCAAAATCTATTGCAGTCATGTTATCAGGAAAGCAGGATTTGACAAGTCAATCAAGGTGTCTTTTCTCACAATGAAACCCTTCTGCTTCTCAAATTCGTCTTATACTGGAAAGAAGTGTCACTTTCTGATTCTACTGAGGGCATAATCTTCAAACCTTCACCACACTTGGATGAAGATTCCCATGATTTCTGCAATATAAGATGAAAGTCAAGATTTCCCCTGACATCTGAATGGGGTTGATCACTGAATAGATGTCTTAGAATATTTATCATGTGGTAACCAGTGATGAGTGGCAGATCTCAAGAGACAGAAGTCTTTTCATTTTTATTACTTTTCTACAAGTTTTATTTTTTTTTCATATATTTGTCTTGTGCAGGAATATCTAAGTTGCCAGACCAGGGAAATGAACTCCATTGTCCAGGAACATATATTATTTTAAATCTCAAAACATCTGTTAAAGGAAAAAACAATTCCAAAAACTTAGATAAATCTGTTCATACTGTTTCAAGTTCAAGCTAACCAGGACTTCCATATCTGATTTACTTTGTCCCATCTGTTTGACAATGTTATACAGTATTGCAAGCCCCATCTGTAACTCAGAGGTGTAAATGAGCTACAGGGGATTATCCACTGGGATCCACGCAGCAACAGACAATCACACTGGACTATACTCATGATATAAAAACGAAACAAAAAACAATTCATCACTATTTCCATGCAATTTTATTTTCCATTATGTCAAGAATATTCATCAATATAAAACCAATACAGAGATTTTAGAAATGGGAATTACTCTGAAAGTTTTGCAAGTGAATGCTTAAAAATAAAATCAAGAAAGAAGACATACAGTCTTCATTCCAAGGACAAGAGATTTATATATACCAAAGAAAAATAAGTGTGTGTCAAATTGATACTTAATCTTTGGGCAAACATAATTCAATTAGGGCAAGGTTCCTGATCAAATTTCCATGGTGGTTTAGCGAAGTTATAAATATGAAAATTCTTACAATAGAAAAAAAATAGGATATCAATATGTATTTGAGCATATGAATAGTGAATGAGAAAAACAAGTTTTGAAACTGCTTCTATTTCAGACTGTAAATTATGTCAATGTAGCACATAAAGCTTTATGCTGATGAAGGTACCCTTTTAAAATATGTATGTGTAGTTTAATAAATATACATATACACTTTTATGTTTCAGTATATTTGGATAAACACACCAGAAATATATAAACCATTTGGATCATAATAAAGTAACATGAAAATAATTAAACAGATAAAACACTGACTTAAAATGAAATAAGAGGGCTGACCAAATAGCTCAGCAGATTAGAGTGCCTGCAGGCAGGCTCAAGGGCCAGGGATTCAACCCCCAGGCCTGCTGTGCCTGCACAGCCCCTAGGGCACACTGAGATGGCAGTTGAGACTGGGAGTGGTGGTGTACTGTAATCCCAACTCTTGGGAAGCTGTAAACAGGCAGATCACTACAATCTGATCTAGTAGTGAGAACCTGAACATCCTGTAGATCTTACCCTCAAATACAAAATAAACAAACAAATAAATAAATAATAAAATGAAACAATAAAAGAGATTAGATTTATTAAGATTATTTGGATTTAATTAGAATTATTTGTTATTAAGATTTGTAAATAAAAAATTAATAGTCTATCTACATTATGCAAAATATGGAAATGTATGACCTTTAATGTGGAAGATCTCTTAATTTCAAAAGTCAGATAAGTGAAATCAATTAAATTATAAGTGTTATGTATCAAAAATATTTCTTGTATGTTAGAGAAGCATGAAATCAAATACAGAGAAAGAAATCATTCTTGGAATGAGTCAGTGACAATTAGGCTCCTATAGACACCATTACTGGCTCAGGGCACCAAAATATTTCTGTCAAGTGTTTCCAAATTTGAATTTCAAGAAATCAGAAGGAGAACATGAGTCATTGGAGTTGCCCTGCTCCTGCATCCTTCGTGTTTTAGCCCTACAAAATCCAGCTAAGCTAAACTTGGAGAACAGAAACAAAGATTTAATTTCCTACAAGCATTTTCTACCAGCAAAGAGTTGTGATTGTTCAACCCCTATATTATCCATATCATTCTCACTTATGCCAGAAATCTCATAGGTTGTGATGGCTTGTGTCTCACAATTCCCTGAAGCTTCCCTGGAGGTTTTCAGAGGCTGGGTCTAGAACGAGTGTTGCTGGGATGAAGAGTGTGTGATACTAATTTGATCCACTGATGGGGTTGGACGTTGTACTTACTGAGAGTGGATAACAGGCAGACGACCTTCCCTAGGGGTGAGTGCTCCATGTCCTAGGGTCGTGTAGCCTGGGTGGAACATACGGGGCTGAAACGGGGATGCTGTGGTCGCCTGCAGCATGCTGCCTTCTTGTCTTTTGGTCACCATGGGCTGGGCCTCCTCCATGATGCCCCTCTTCCATGCCACCCTGCCTTGGAGCCAACCCATTATGAATTGAAACCTTTACAAACTGTGAGCTAAATGAAGCTTTCCTCCTTTAGTTTTCAGCATCAGGCATTTCATTTTAGCAATAAGAAAAGCAACAAAGAAGTGCATAAACAGGGGCATTCTAAATTTATCAAACTGGAGCTAGAAGTATAGCCCAGTGCAAGAGCACTTGCCTAATATACAGGAAGTCCTGTGTTTGATAAACTAAATAAGTTACAAAAGACAGATACCTTTAAAAAAAATATAGTTTAAAAACTATGAAACCTAACTAATTAATATCCAGAAAGTAAATCTTTCATAGGAGAAGGACAATAATAAGAAAGGAAATATGTCACGAGTGTCAGCTATAGGAAGAAAAAGTAGGCATCGGATCCAGATGTTAGTAATTGTTAAGCACCACAAGCCACTTGGCATGGTAGAGTATAATTTTGAAGAATTCTATCCACAGATCAAATATGTGCCTATCTTCTACCTCTTCTTAATGAGTACCCACCATGTATGGAAAGTAATGCACCCAAAACAGGGGATGGTCCCAAAGAATGAGCTCTAAAAGACAGCTCCAGTGTGGGCTGCACAACTTCTTTCAGGTGCATGTCTCCATAACGTTAGGTTGTGTTGAAGCAGGGGTGCAAGTTGATTCAATTTTATCATCTGAGAGAAGTTGAAGGAATCAGACACATTGTACACACACACACACACACACACACACACACACACACACACACACAAATGGAATTGTTATTTGGTGTTCAACTACCAAAGTGTGATGGCCAAAAATCCTAAAGCAAAACTTTTTCAAAGCATTGTACATCCCCTGAAGCATAGACCCACAGCCCTTGGATGCCTGGAAGACAAGTAAGAGGTCTTGTGTGGTCCAGAAAACATAGACTTAAAGACCAAGCTTGTTTCTCCCTACCCCAAAACCTGAGAGGTAGGGTGAATTTTCTTATAGCTTCATAAACTATTAGCTAAGTTCTAATGTCAAAGCAGATCCCTGGAATCCTGGAAGTCTCTGATGTTAAGCCCTACCAAAGAAAATTGTAATTCAATCCTTAAAATATTAGAAAACAATGGAAAGCCAAATCAACAACTATATCGTTCAATTAGCCTCTCCTACCAATGGCATAATTTAAATTGAAGGAAATGTTATGTAGTTCCTACTGTTTTATGATATAAAATATCTCATAAACAGTAAAAAATGCAAGAAAAAAACAGAAAAACACAGGAGTGATAGATGAGAGAGTATAATCAATAGATGCAAATCCAGAGACCAACAGAATGTCAGAATTACCCACCAGAAAATTTAAAGTAACCATGCTAAAAGAAGGGCTGGCCAGATAGCTCAGTGGGCTCAAGTACCTGCTTAGGCAGATGCAGGGTCCAAGGTTCTATCCCCAGTTTTGAATGCTGGCCCTGTCCATGGAGCACCCCAGGGCATGCTGAGATGGTGATTGAGACTTGGGGTGGTGGCACACGTTTGTGATCAAAGCGCTGGGGAGCTGAAATCAGGAGAATCATTACTAATCCATTATGTATAGTGAGAGCCTGTAGACCCTGTACTAAATACACAAAACAATTAAAATAAAGCAACAGAAATTAATAGTATAGATTAAAAAATAAAGTTAAAGGATGTAGTGAATATAATGAATAATTAGCATGGAGAATCTGGAAATTTGAGCAAAGACAAGGAAAATGTATAAATATCTAAAAACAAAGTTGCATGTGATAAAAGGAATTATTCCACTGGGTATATATATGCATAAAATACTGAACATGGAAAAAGGCAACATTATCTACAAGAATCAATGAAAAGTATCCAGACAAAACATGAAATAAATACAAGTTAAAATAAAAAGAACAGAATATCTGTCATGTAAGGAATAATATCAAATATTCTAATATCTGTGTAAAAGGATT
The DNA here is from genome assembly GCA_004027165.1 of Ctenomys sociabilis. Classification (NCBI taxonomy): domain Eukaryota; kingdom Metazoa; phylum Chordata; class Mammalia; order Rodentia; family Ctenomyidae; genus Ctenomys; species Ctenomys sociabilis. Next base: position 4,542 of record PVKA01002029.1, read on the forward strand.
ACCAAGAAAAGGATAAAGAATACAAACTACTAGAAGTAATGGCTGTCAATTTTTCAAAACCGATGAAAACAGTAAACCACAGATTCATAAAGTTTAGTAGGTCCTAAGCAGGATAAAGAGACAGAGACATGGGGAGAAAGAGAGAATGACAGTGACAGAGATAGATACATGAAGAGACAAAGACAGAGAGATAGAAACAGAGAGACAGAGAGAGAGAGAGAGACAGAGTGAATAAACACAAAAATCTAATAAATAATCAGATTTATTAAAAACAAAGCCAAAATCATATCTAAGATTCTGTTAAAGGATAAATACATTATACAAAGTAGACAACTAATAATAATAATAGTTGACTTCTCTACAGAAATGATGTTAACTAGAAGAAAAGAGAATGCATCAATAAGGGCTAGACTGGAAACCTATGAGATATGCAGCTGAAACAGTCTTCCACACTGAAGGCAAAAAGCATTCTCTTTCAGATGAAAAGCTTCCAATAGAGTAACATTCCTCCTCTGTGTAAACACTGAAGTTTGTAGTTGTGCTGCTGATTTCTGATGGTTTGCAGAGGAGAGCAGTTGATGCTCTAAAAATATTTTTTGTCCTTTATAATTTCTTGTAACACTTTTTTAACAATTTTGCATGTTTATATCTGGTAATCTGAATAACTAATTTGTAGATGACCTTATGTAATACAGCAACTATTGTCAAACACCTATTGGGTTCTTTGTCTTTTTTTAAATTTTGTATAGTCTCCCTAGTATAACAAGCGAAAAGCAGAAATACAAAAGGAAATGTACAACAACTAAAATCAATTGAGTCAGATAAGGCAAAGTGAATGGCATATGCTGCAGGATACTAATCAGCTTTTCTTCTGGATGGTTAACAGCCTTAGTTCACAGATCAAAATTGGATAAATAGAACAGCTGCAAGGCCAGCCAACATTTTGGCCCTAGCCTTTCAAGTCAGCGAAGACTCAGGACATAGGAGAACATGTACTGCAACAACATGAAACTCAGTTGAGCTCCAAATTTTCTGAACAAGGAGATTATGGAGCCACAGAGGAAAGAAATTGAAGTTCTGTAGTGTGCCTGGGGAGAGTCACATGAAGAGAAAACTTTCTCTCAATCTCTCACAGAGATCACACTGGTCAACCATTGGCCGTGACTCATCCACATGGATGACACAGACAAAGGATCTACAGAATACTGTACAGGACTACAAGATAAACCCTGAGAGGACTTCACTGACCACATAAGAAATATAAATTTCATGTGTTGGCATATAAGTCTTGGTCTATCTAGGTCTTAACCATCCAGCAGAAAAGTATAAAAATGAAGTATACATCATGGGGCCATAATATTAAGCTGAGCTGTAATTGTATTCTCTTTAGATAATAAGAAAAGAACTCACTGTTAGAAACAAACAAAAAACTAAAGTTTTTTACGCTGAAAAAAAATGATAATAGGTAGAATTAGAACTACAGGAAAAAAGAACAGCAGAGAAGGTAAATATATATATTTTTTTTTCAAAAACACTTATTGTTTGTATACATCTTTTCATGCACATATGCATGTGCACATACATATGTATGCATGCATATAAACATATCTATTCAATTAAAGTTCACACAGTTGTATATTATTTTATTTACACACACAAAGCCAAAATAAACCTATGCTATGCAATTATAAAAATTAGAGCTGGCCAAATAGCTCAGTGGATTAAAGCACCTGCAAGAGGAGCAGGGATCAGAGGTTCGATCTTGGACCTACCTTGTGCTGAGACAGCAATTAAGATGGCATGCTGGAGCGCACCTGTAATCCCAGGTCTTGGCAGGTTATAAACAGGCAGATCACTACAAGTCCCCTCTATTAGTGAGACCCTGAATACTCTATAGGTCCTTCCTTAAAATACAAATAAAGAAATAACAAAATAAAACTAATAACAGTGAAACAAAAGAAAGAAAAATACAAAGGATGTAAGGAAAATGGAGAAATTGTGCAAACACAAATATAGGAAGTTTTCAGATGTCATTTGACATCTTAGCCTACTGATCATTGATGTAGTAACTAGAGCAAACGTAAAATTTAAGATCATGTAGAACTACAGAAAATCAAAATGAGAGATTTAAATCAACAGTTACTGAATATAAATAAAATAAATATCCAGGTAAATGGTGTGTGGCTAGACAAAACTCAAGGCTAAACTTATGACCAAAAGAAACATACTTTATGAAAATAAAGACGAGAACAAATTAGAAAAAAAAATCACAATAACACTAAACTTATGGAAACTGAACTGACTCTATTTATAATAAAAGATTGTGGCAAAAGGCACTTATAACATGAAAAGATAAATGATACCACAACAGGCCTCTGTGTAAAAATTAGCAAGCTGATTTTATTTTATTTTTTAATGTATTTAGTACAGGACCTACAGGGTACAGGGTTTGCAGAGTCGCACTACACAGATTGGACTCGAACTGATAGGGACTCTCCTGTTTTCAGCCTCCCAAGTGCTGAGATTACAGGCAGGGACCACCACACCCAGCCTCAGTTGCCTTCTCAGCACATCCCGGGGGGTGGAGCCAGTAGGGCAAGCTGATTTTAAAATATATGTGGAAACATAAATGCCCTAATACAATCATGGGGGTCAACATTTAAAGAACTTGACCTACTTGATTTCAGAACTCACTAATGACTTATAATAATCAAGAGAGAGGAGTATGGTGTTGGCATAGGAATGGACAACAGAAAAATGAAACAAAGTATCAAATGCTGAAATAGACACACCGATTTAGTCAACTAATTTTCCATCAAGATGGTAAGCCAAATCAATAGGAAAAGAAAAATCAACAATTTTTTAAAATGGATAAAACACTTGAACAGACACTTAAAAAATAAATGCATGTCTACTATGTATGTGTGAAAGTATTTTAAATCACTGGTCATCAAGAAAAGGTAAATTAAAAATAAAAAAGGTATGCCATTTTGAAACTTTCATAGTAAATATATTTTAATAATTATGTTAATAAATGTCAACTATGGGAAGTGCTTAGAACTCTCATTTTGTTGGATATGTAAAATAATAAAACCATCCTGATAGGTTATTTTCACTTATTTGAAATGTATGTGTGTTTGTATTAATGTGCATGTAAAGTACATGCATATTTATGTGAATGTGTATGTTTTATATATAGGTATAAAATCTACGTGCATATAAAAGTCTAAAAATTTAACATCTAAGTACTCATACCAACTAAATGAAAACATATATCCACCAAAGGATTTCTACAAGAATAAGTATATTCACCTTGTGTGTAATTGCAAATTAAAACCAACAAAAAAATTCCTCAACGTGAGAATTAGTGTACAAAACTGCTATATTCATCTAATGGAATACAATAAGATATAGTATTCTGCTGATACACACACCAACATGGTTGCACCCGAATTCATTTTATTACCTAAAAGAAGTCCGATACACAAGAGTATGCATTAGATAGTGGCATTTATAAGGTGTGCAGAGACAGCAAAAAATTATAAACCGTGAAATCAGTGAGTAACTACTAATAGAAAGACAGCTGGGAAAGAGGAGAAAAGCACATGGAGACTTCTTGTGGTGAAAAATAGTTTCTCTCATTTTAATGATAGATACAGTGGCAAAGCTAGTTGTCAAAAATCATTGAAACAAACACTCAAGATATATGCAACTGATTATAGAATAATTAACCATAACAGAGAAAAGAAAAGAAACAAAAAGGAGTGTTTTCTCCGATGTTATTAATAGAAGTACATTGTAGTTCTTGTAGGAGTAAAAGTAATTTGAGCAATGAATAAAAAGACTTCAATTTAAACACTCTAAAGTTGTGTTTGCTATTTCCTTAAATACAAGCACATTCAAATTCATTTCTCTAGCACAATAAAATTAAAATTAGGTTCAGCCACACATTGGATTTAGAAAAAGCTCTCTCACCCTAGCATATATTATTTATTCAACAAATACCTGTGAAAAGTATTTCCACTAAAATAAGGAAGCATAATCTCCACCCTACACCAGCTAGTATCAAAAATATTTCCAGTTCTCAGTTGATTGAAAAACATTTATTTTTCAACTGCCACTTCTTAATAATTATAACCATTTCCCTCTTCACCATGCTTGATTCCTTACAAAAGATGCAAACATAATTGGTATTTGAGGACCAATTGCTGCTGCGTTCTATCATAGCTCAGAAGACTAAAGGAGAAAACTCATACAGTAGCAAATCAACATATGCTTTATTGCTTTATCATGAAATGTCCTGACACTGTGTGCTCATGCTTGAAGTCACTTCCATCTCACTAAAAATGATGCTGCTCTTATAGTCACTTGCAGAGAAATAAGTGAAGAAAAAGAGGCCATGGTAACTAACCATAATAGTAGGGAAAATGCCACTGCATTTATATTTAATATATATCTCTTGATTAATTTGAAAGCTACCTATTTCATATTACCTCTACTGACACTTATTTCAAGTTAGTCTTACTATCTGTTTGCAACATAAATTCAGATATTTTGAATCTGCAAATATTCCCAAATGTCTCAAGATACTTCAGATATCTCACGTATTGAAATGTTGTTTACAGACTTCTTCATTTTATACCCTGAAGGAAGATACTAGTATTAATCCCCATAACTCATCCCAGTAAGCCAGGCATGGCCTTGACATCTTTCTCCACAAAGAACCTGTAGCTACCAATCAATAAGTGATTATGGAAAAATGAAACTGTTCGTCCTCCATGTTCTGAAATTTTGTTAATGTGACCTTGTTTGATTCAGATCCTAAAGCCATAAAAAAAGGAGTAATATTTGTGACATGAATCAAGGAATCAGCAGTGCAAAACTATCATGGCACCTTCTTGCTTCAGATAACATGGAGAGTGTGTGAGTTAAAAATATAATATTATTTGCCAAGGTTTATAGTGTATTTGGAGAACCAGGCTGAACACACACAATGATGCACTACCACTTTCAAAAAATATTTACCTCTGGCAAATTAAAAGAAAACATGCAAGTTTTCTGAAATTATAAATGACAATGTTTATTTCAAATCTTTGGAATCAACTTACACCAACAACTTGCTTTATGACACAAAGAATTCTGATTTCAATTGATTTCTTGGGCTCTATTTCTTCCCTGGAGATAGGTTTCTAATACACCCTCTTCAAATTTTCAATGTTAAGTTCATTGCTGATATAGAGCATTCAACACTAAAAGGAGACATTTTTCTATTCTCTACAATGACCAGCTACTAAATTATAATGGCCCTCTGATCTTCTAAGAACTAAACAATCTCTTATTCCCGAAAAGTTACTGAGGTCAATAATTACCAAGTAAGCATAAGTGGTTGTCTTTGTAGATCAAGTACAAAAGTCAAATGAGAATAATTAAGAGTCTAAGAAAACAATAGTCAGGGGAAGAAAGTGTATAGTGTCTAATGAATGAGTACTTCAAAAAAATGTTGGAGTGATGTTTTCCCCTTTAGATTCTCTAGCAAGTATTAAGAGAAGATTTTTTCCTGCTGGCTGAAAGTAAACAAGCAGAATATTTTAGCTCTGGAATCCAGAATATAAGACCCTGAAATGTTTCATGACTGGAGAGATCAATATGCCCAGACTTCTCTTGCCTAAATCTCTAAGAAATAAGTCTTAATACAGCTAATTTAACTCAAATGGAAACTTTTTATAGTAGCCTCCTGTGTACTTTCACCAAAATTACAAGCTTTTTGAAATTATATTTTAAAAATGTGTCAAATTTATCTCAAATGTAATAGACATTGACTTCTTGCAAATTTGAACAGACCAAACACATATTTAAATGCTTGATTCTAAAAACTGACATAACGATTTGACAGCAAGGAATTGCCAATTGACTTTGAAGCTCTCAACTTCTCACTTTCATTTAGGTTTCCCTGGTTGATCCACATGAATATTCACCTCTGGGCATACACATTATAATCCATAGCCATCCTTACAGTGAGATTGGATGAAGGTGACCCTGTGTGACCTGTTTGCTCCCAGATCCTCCCCTTTCTTCTGCATTGCAGAGGTACTAACTTTGCAGCTTGCCTTCTCAGGATGTGCTAATGATTCTAAGCTAGAGATGTTAGAGGACTATTTGGAGAAGAAATGGACCAAGATAATATTTACACATGTGGCTTCACTCCTTTCTTGGCTCTGGCTCCAACTAAACAGCACCACCATCCTTTGAGCTTTCAAGCTGTAATACGACCTGATTCTGGGACAACTGCCCACTCCAACTGGAAGAGGCAGCAGCTTCCTGCCATTGCTAATCCCTGAGGTGACTGACTGTCCTGTTTGTCTTCTCAGCTACTTTATTCCATGTATAATTCATATCCTTTATGAAATTTTTGGTAAACAGTTCTTTGTTTTGGAACACTGGTATAGCTTTTTTCCATCAGGTCCTATACCACTATATCTCTCCGTACTGATAAACAGAAGTAACAAGCATCACTTCCATTAAAACTCTCTGAGGCAGACTAATTAGTGGTTAATTGAATTGGGAATACCCAGCTGAACTGAGAGAGCATGGTTCTAAGCATGTAAGATACACCTAAAGACTATTGCCAGGATGGCATAAAATGAGAATTGGAGAAGAGAGCATAGTGCTGCTGATTTTCCAGAAGCTTTGTTGTGGCTGGTTTTCCTGATTTGATCTCAGCTGTTCCCAGAATTAGGTCTGTACCTTGAGAATTGCTTCATGACTAGAGTGGAAACCCCTCAGCCTTCTGGCACAGATCCTTCAACCTGATCACACAGACTTTTTCTTACTGTGCATGGGCCTTTCTGGTGCAGATCCTTCATAGGTCCTTTCATGAGAGATATGAGTGACACTGCTCTGGAATCTGCCTTCAGCACACCCATTAGGAACATTGCAAGGGAGTCCAGGTCCTCATTTGAATTATTTGGATCTCTGGCGTGTAACCAGGTTCTTGCACTCTTCTGCAATTGACTTCTTGGGTAAATACTATAATATGAATTGATAGTTACTATGTTTAATCTATTCCCTGGGAAACTCTATTACACTCGCCATGTGTGATGCACTCTTTGCCCATTCTCCTGTCCTTGAATTGTGAGGACTTAGAAGGGAAAGTGTCCTTACATCCAAACATACTATATTGTGCCGTGAATGACAAATTTGACATTAGGTGTTCGAACCTTCAGAATGTTTTGCTACTCGCTCTGCCACATTTAGCTCAACTAACATGTGTCTTCATAATGCTCATTCATCTTGTGATCCTCTGGTCTCTACACATTGTATGAAATAAGTTAAAAGGTTTTCACATCCATTATCAGAGTTTGAAAATTTTTCAAGGAATTGTAAGATGATGATCAATCTTTAAGAACTCTATCTTTGAGGAAATTATTTAAATGTAAAGTTAAACACTGGAAGACCACATCTGTTCTTTAAAGTTAACCTTCCAAACCTGTATGAAGTTACCAGCTGCTAAGACTAAAAGTCACAATGTCTCTCAGAATACATCAACTTAGACCTTGTATTTTTTTTCTCATATATTGGCAAGCATAGGTGAACCACTGCTAAGATGACTTTGATACTAGGGATTTTATTTTACCTTATTTTACAACCCTGGTTTCTTGTTCCTGTGTGTATCATCAAATGTGCTTCCCTAGCACATCCATGCACCATCCTCATGGAAAAAAAGAGATTAAAAAGAAGTAAGAGGCTCAACTTATTCTAAATTCACAAGACAGAATTTGCATGTGTCACATGGAGAGACATTAGTCACATTTTCTTGTGTCACTACAAGGAAGGTTGGAAGTATGTCCAGATGAAATTTCTGTCACTCTAGAAAGGTATGGGGAAAAGAGGTGGAACATCTGCTGCTCCTGTCATAGAAGTCAGAAAAGCAAATTAAGCTATTAAAAGGTTATGCCCAAAAATCAAGAAGAAAAGAAATTTGTTATTTAAAAAAAATACCAAAGTAAGAAGCTAAATAATTTCAGTGAAAAGTAAAGACATGTTATAATATACATTTATGAAGCTATATTTCAGGCTTCCTTGCACCACTGGTGAGACATCTCCAGACCAAAACTCAGGGTCTTGCGAGAGTCACAATGTCTCTCAGAATACATCAACTTAGACCTTGTATTTTTTTTGGTCAGAGCCCCTGACCCAAATCCACTGACTGCGTGAGAACTTATGAGACTCTCTCGGGACTCCTGATCCAGCCCAGCCTGGTGAGCGAGTGTGTAAGAGTGTTTCTGGCTTCACTGTGCTCCCTGGGCCAGGAGCACAACTGAGGGGCACCATAGGTTCACTGTTATACCAGAGGGGTACAATAGGTTCACTTCCAAGGTCTGTAGCAGGAAGGAGCTGAACACAACAGCTAGACCCAGGACAGGAATAAATGGATAAACTCAAACTTAATAGACCTGCACCCAAATCTTAGTAGGTGCTGAGGTTATAAATACACCAAAGCTCTACATCAAAGATCAGAGATCAGTGCTATATGAAGTAACAAAGATAAGGAGAAAAATGCAATCTCAGGCCTCCAGCCCACCCATGACAAATGCAGAGGACACCAGATAAGCTGAATTGAATAAACTGACAGCATTGCAAGCAAAGAAACCCTAGCAGAAAGGTAAAGAGGAACTCAGAGCAAAAAATAATTTCTGAATAGAAAAAGAAATCTCTGAAAACATAGCAACTGAAGTAAAGAATCAAATATGAACACATATGGAGGAAACGCAATCCAAAAAAAAAATCTCTGCAGTAAAAGAATTGATAACTACCACTAAAGAAAACATAGATAAAAAAAATAGAGGAGATTAGAAATATGATATATTCCTTGAATGAGCAATGCAAGAAAGAAATAGATGACATGAAGCAGAGTCAAAGAGATATAGAGGAATGTAAAATCTCAATCACAAGTCTACAAAACCATTTGAGTGAAAGTGAAGACAAAGTTTCAGATCTTGAAGACACTGGTGCAGCTAGTGAAAAGGTAAGAAATGGCTCTTTAATATAGCTAGGGTGAAGGAAAAAAAAAATACTTCTTCTGCAAGAAGATGCCAAGAAGAACAATGTGAGACTAACAGGATCAATGAGAAACATAGAGTTAATACAAATGATATAAAGAGAATATGGGCAGAAGTAATAGCAGAAAGCTTCCCAAATATGAGGAAACAGTGACATTCAGGTAACTGAAGAATATAAAACACCAAATAACTTCAAATAAACTAAAAACACACCAAGACACACAATAGTCAAGATCTCAAAAATTCAGCACAAGAATAGTGTACTGAAGGCTTCTAGAGAAAAGAGGCAGATCACATTCAAAGGAAAACCCATCAGAATTATGGCCAAACTCTCTTCACAAACCAAGAAGGCAAGGAGAGCATAGAGCAGAGTACTTCAAGTCCTCTATGAAAAAAATTCCAGCCCACACTACTTTATCCTGCAAACTTTCTTTCAAATTTGATGGAGAAGTGAAATACTTCCATGACAAAGAACAACTAAAGAATTTCATGAGGACAAAGCCAACCCTACACAGATTAACTGACAAATGACCTAGAGAGGGACCAAAATAATCAGAACTGCGCAAATAAGAACAGAAAGAATCCACTAAATAGGGCAAACAATTGAAAACAGGACAAAAAGGAGTAAACAACAGTAGGTAAATAACATGTCAATCATACGTCAACAATCTCAATTGTAAACATCAATGTGAATGGACTCAATTTACCAATTAAGACAAATAGACTGACATAGTGGATTAGGAAACAAAAATCAACAATACACTGTATATATAAAACACACTTAACTCCTAAAGACATTCATAGTCTGAAAGTCAAAGGATGGAAAACAATACTACATGTCCCAGCACCTCAGAAAAAAAGCAAGGGTAGCAATCCTTTTCTCACATAATCTCAACTTCAAACCAAGACTGATCAAACAAAATAAAGAAGGCCACTGTATATTGGTTTGGGGAAAAATTCAAGAGGAAGAGGTAACACTCATAAATATCTATGCACCAAACACAGGAGCAACCTACTACTTAAGACAAATCTTAATGGATATGAAAACTCTAGCATTGAAGACCACAATCTTAACAGGAGCCCTTAACACACCCTTATCTCAAAAAGATAGGTCAACCAGACAAAAAAACTAGCAAAGAAGTAGCAGAACTGAACCAAAGCTTGGAAAAATTGAACTTGGTGGACATATACAGAGTGTTCCAACAAACAACAGCTGAATACACATTTTATTCTCAGCTGTACATGGGTCATTTTCTAAAATAGACCTCATACTAGTCCATAGATCATGCTTAAGTATATGGAAGAAAACAGAAATTATCCCATGAATATTATCTGACCACAGTTCAATTAAACAGGAAATAGATGATGAAAGAAAACGACCTAATCATATGGCAATTAAAGAACACCATACTCAAAATCAATGAGTCATAGATGAAATTAAATAAATTCAACAATATCTACAATTCAATGAAAATTCAAGCACAAATTATTGGAATTTATGGGAGGAGATGAAAGCAGTTATCAGAGGGAAATTCATAGCTATGGAAGTCACACATTAGGAAACAGACTGAGAAAAAATATACACCCTAATGTTGCAACTCCGACATCTAGTAAAGGAAGAGCAAATCAAACTCAGAGCCCAAAGAAGGGAAGAAATCATAAAGATTAGGGCAGAAATTAATTAAATTGAAATGAAGAAAACAGTTCAAAGAAGTAATGAATCAAAAAGCTGGTTCTTTGAAAGACTAAATAAAATCAATAAGCTCCTAGTTAACCTCATCAAAAAGAGGAGAGAAAAATACCAAATATAAGCAATAAGGAATGAAAGTGTGTAACTACCACAGACCCAGTGGAAATTGAGATTATATATCGCTACTCTGAGAGTCTTTATGCTCACAGAAAAGAAGACACATAGGAAATGGACAGATTTCTTGAAAGGTACAAATTACCAAAATTGAATCAAGAAGATATAACAACTCTCAATAACCCAATAATAGCCAATGAAACATGAAACATAAAAAAAAATCCTGCCGACAAAGAAAAGTCCAGGTCCTGATAGATTCACAGCTGAATTCTACAAGAAATTTATAGAAGATATAATCCCTACACTCCACAAGCTCTTCAATGAAATTGAAAAGGGGCAGTCCTCCCGAAATAATTTCTGAAGGCAAGTATTATACTGATTCCAAAACCAGGGAAAGACACAACTAGAAAGAGAACTAAAAGCCAATCTCCCTCATGAACATAGATGCAAAAATCCTCAATAAAATCCTAGCAAAAAGAATACAGCAAATCATTAACAAGATCATACAGCATGACCAGGTAAGATTCATCCCAGGGATGCAAGGATGGTTCAATGTTTGCAAATCTATAAATGTAATCCACTATATTAAGAGAATGAAAAATAAAAACCACATGCACATCTCAATTGATGCAGGAAGGCTTTTGAAAAAGTCGAACACTCATTCTTGTTCAAAGTAGTGCAAAAAAATTGGAATAGAAGGACTCTATTTCAATCTGTTAAAAGCCATCTATGACAACCCAAAAGATAATATAATTCTAAATAGGGAAAAACTAAAATATTTTACTTTCAGACCTGGTACAAGACAAGGATGTCCTCTATCACCCCTCAATATAGTTTTGAAATCATTAGCTACAGCCATTAGACAAGAGGGAATAATAAATGAATAAGAATAGGCAAAGAAAAAGTTAAATTATCACTATTTTGCAGATGACATAGAACACCCAAAAAACTCCACCAAGAAGATACTAGAATTGACACACAAATTCAGTAGCATAGCAGGATCCAAAGTCAATACACAAAAGTCATTAGCATTCCTCTACACAGATAACAAACACACTGAGAGGGAAACTATAGAAAAAATACCTTTGACAATAGCACCGCAAAAGTGAAATACCTTGGAATTCACTTAACCAAAGCAGGCAAAGATATTTTCATGAAAAATTACATTACCCTAAGAAAAGATATCATACAGAATTTCAGGAAATGAAAAGATTTTCCATGCTCCTGGATACTAAGAACCAACATGGTGAAGATGGCCATACTCCCAAAATTGTTATACAGATTTAATACAATCCCTATCAAACTGCCACCAACATACCTCCCAGACCTATAGAAATCATTTCTAAAATTTATTAAGAAGCAAAAAAGACCTAGAATAGCAAAGGCAATCCTGGGCAATAAAGACAAGGCAGGAGACATTAAAATCCCTGACTTGAAATTATACTACAAAGCTACTGTGATAAAATCAACATGGAATTGGCAACAAAATAGACCTGAGGATCAATGGAACAAATTAGAAGATGCAGAGGCCTCTACGAGCACAGTCAGCCACCTGATATTCGACAAAGGGGCCAAACATGCTTACTGGATTAAAGATAGCTTCTTTATCAAATGGTGTTGGAAAAACTGGCTTTCTACATGCTGAAAACTAAAATTTGACCCAGCTCTATCACCATGAACTAAGCTGAAGTCAAAATGGATTAAAGATCTAAACATTAAAACAGAAATACTCAATTCCTGGAGTAGAAAGTAGGAGGAACTCTTGAAGACACAGGGGTAAGCAAAGAGTTCATGAACAAACATGTATTTGCACAGGAAACACTTGAAAGAATTGACAACTGGGACCAACTCTTATTGAGAAGATTTTGCACATCAAAAGAAATTATCAACAAAGTAAAAAGGAAAACCCACAAATTTCAAAAAAATCTTAACACACTCAGACAAAGAATTTATGAGAACTAAGATCCATTATGCCCCTCAGACTTAAAGACCCAAATCAGAAATGGCCATCTGAGATGAATACACACTTCTCAGAGGAAGTGTGTATTATTCTCTTTAAAAAAGTGAATAAATATATCAAAAAATGCTGCACATCGCTAGCCATCTGTGAAGTGCAGGTTAAAACAGCACCGAGATATCATCTCACTTCAGAAAGAATGGCTATCATAAAGAAATCAACCAACAACAAATGTTGGAGAGGATGTGTGGAAAATGGAACACTTCTCCACTGCTGGTGGGAATGTAGACTGGTGCAACCATTGTGGAGATCAGTGTGGAGACTCCTCACAAAGGTACGGAAATCTCATTCAAGCCAGCTATGCCCCTACTGGGAATTTTCCCACAGGAATTGCTAACATCATAGTATAATGATATATATGTACCTGTGCTCATAGCAGCAGAATTTGTGATAGCCAAATCTTGGAAACAACCAAGATACCCATCACATGAGGAATGGTTGAAAAAGTTGTGATATTTTTATACAATGGAATATTACTCAGTTATATAGAATGATAAACTTGAAGCATTTATATTTAAGTGGATGCCACTTGAAGATATAAGTGAAATAAACCAGACCTATCTGTGCAAATATATCGTCTCCCTAGTATAAGAAATCAAAAGAAGAAATACAAATAGGAAGATATAACACAACTAAAAGGAAAGCGAGAAATTGAGGATTCGATAATGAGAGGGCAAGGAGAAAAGCTGGGAAACAGGACATGGACAAAGCCATACATTTGTACACAAGATGGGCAAGGAAAAGGTGCTGAGAAACATCAGCAGCTTTTTTAAAGTAGCAGTTAAATGGTAGGATTCTCCACCTTACTATCTATATATGCTGATGCCTGTGAACCAAGCAACTGCACTGAAGATAGCAATGTGTGCTAGAAGGGTCACACTTCGAATGCCTGCCATTCTGGTCTGCTAAATACATACTTCCTGTTATGGCATACCAATTATTACCATACTGTCTCATAAGTAAAAGATTTTTTTGGTAATAAATAAAAAAAAAGATACAAGGAAAAAACTGTTACAAGACTATTCTGCTACAAGACTGTATATGGTTAGATTTCTAAATTTTTACATGATAATATGTGTATAATACAATTTTTCCTCATATTCTGTAAGAACTTAAAATTCAATACACCAATACTTGATAGAAAATATCTGATCCATGTTATGTCTAAGATGTTTGATATTTACACAGATAGAGTAAACTGAACTGCATGTTGCAGGGTAATAATCAGCTTCTCTTCCACAGAGTTAACAACCTAAGTTTGCAGATCAAAAATTGGAGAAATGGAAGGGCTGCAAGGTCAGCCAACATTTTGGCCTTAGCCTTTCAAGGTCAGTGAAGACTCAGGACATAGTAGAACCCATACTGTAACATCATGCAACTCAGATGTGCCCCAATTTTTATGATCAAGGAGATTATGGAGCCACAGAGGAATGTGATCGATGATGTATAGTGTGCCTAAGGAGAGTCACATGGTGAGAAAACTTTCTCACAGGCTTTCACAGACAGCAAATTGGTCAAGTAATGGCTGTGACTCATTCACATGGCTGACACTGACAAAGGATCTGCAGTAAGGTACAGGGTTACAGAATAAACCCTGAGGGAATTTGACTGACCTCATGAGATACAAAAGTTACATTTTTTGTTATATAGGTCTTGCTTTATCTCGGTCTTAACTGTTCAACAGAAAAGTATAAAAGCTAGGTATATAAAACCATAATAATATGCTGAGCTGTAAATGGCTCCAGTCAACAACTTCTTTGGATAACCTACTACTAATGTGGAATGCTGGACTGTGTGGGAGTGTTTTGCTGATTTCAAGCACCTATTATAAGTGAATTCCAACAGAATACTCATTTCTGACAGGACTAAGCAAAAAAGGGTATAGAAAGGAAGGACCACTTTATATTTGTATACACAGAGTACTTAGGATAGATATGCAGCTACTTTCCCTTAATTCTATGAGAGGAAAGATTTGTACTAATAGTGTTTGGACAGGATATCCTTGTACTGTAGATAACCACTAGGAAGATAACAATGTAAAAAGTATTAATTATTGAAACTGTCCTATAAATCACCTTTGAAACCATCTCATTGATATTTGTCTCTCAATAAAATTAAATTAAATTTAAAAAAGAGGTGGTTATCTCAAAAATAGCGTTAGGAGTAAGTGTATACAGAACATTTCCTACACTGGTAGCTCTCCACTATCCAATGCCCATGCATCATGGAACAAATTCCATTTGACGACAGTAGGGGGCACAATGCCTGCCAACAGTAGGCCACACACACACTAGACTGAAAATTGGACACTTCGATCCAGGACTTTGAGTCCAGGTCAGTAAAATTTTCTACAATGATAGAACTATTGTGTTTGTGCCTTGTCTACATTATGCTAAAAGCCACCTGTAACAGCTCCTGTACTAAACAGCACAGATCTAGACAGAGTGACGCCATAAAGTAGGGACGGATGAAAGACTGTACATAACATCAGTAGCAGCATTAGAGCCTGCTGGTACTGGCATCTTTGAGGACTGGGTTGATGGTAATGTTGCGGTTGCCTCACTTGTACATTTTCAGAGTCTAACCCTCTACTCATTCCAGCAATTATCTGAACCACACAACTATCCAGTAAAATCTTTTGGCTTGAAATTTCAAAAGCAAAAGGATTTGCAAAAATTGGCTGTTGTAATGTGACTTAGAGACTATAAGCAATTATGAATTACTATGTTTAATTTATAATAATACAGAGCTTGAAATATTTTGGTGAAGACTAAATGAGATAGGACATTGAAAGAGCATGATATTGTGGGTAGAAATTGATGTAAATTCAAAGCATTGAGTTTCCTTCCTTATTTCATACTCCAAGATCAAGTTAAAGTTGTTGAACTCCTGCAAGTTGATACGTGTAAAGAACAATTATTTTCTGAAACAGAACATGTCTTAATAAACTTATTTTATTCCTGAACAAAACAATAAAGTTTTATTTCATTGACATCAAGGTATCAACTGGATGATGTATTATAACTTCTAAAATTTTTATACTTATAGAATGATACTTTAATTTCTTATTTAAATTTTGTGTACCATTTCGTCACACATCTAGATTTATGATAGGTGCATTGCAGCATATATCACCCTTATTTCTTATCTTACTCTACACAAAGCTATTTGCATTATTTCCAAATCATAGTGGACTCTTTCTTACGATACTTTGTCTTTTTCTATTTTTTTTTTTTTTTTTGGTGCGGGGTCTCACTATGCATGCAGCCCACATTCATGGTGATCTTCCTGCTTTTTGCCTCCCATGTGCTGGGATGACAGGCGCGCGCCACCGCGCCCGGATTGCATTGCCGGCTCAGCGCACCCGAAGGCGGGGCCGGCGCGGCTAGGGGAACCAAGGATTGAACACTGGTTCCTACGCTTACCTAAGCAAGCGCTTAGTCCGCTGAGCTATACCGCCCGCCCCTCTTACGATACTTTGAAAGAGAATTGAACTTAGTGTATGTGGTACTGAACAATGTTCATTGCTCATTATGAGCAGCCATGATCAAATTTTCATGTGAGCAGGCAGTAACTACGAAATCATTACCACTGCCTGACCAGAAATGATTATAAGAAGCTATTGTCCAAACTGAGAGAACCAAATAGTAAAAATATAAAGGGTATCTTTAAATTAGTGAATGAATGAATGAATGAATGAATGAATGAATGAATGAATGAATGAATGAATGATAGTAACTATCAGACACTGTATGTGCCCATTTTGTACTTCTTTCTCCCCACTTTGACTCATCTTTGTTAACAGTATACCTTTTTGAACATGATGGGTTTTATGCAGCAGCACATCATCTCCTTGAGAAGACCTGGTGTATACTTCAGTTTTTCAGTTTTTTTTTTTTTTTTTTTTTTTTTTTTTTTTTTTTTTTTTTTTTTTTTTTTTTTTTTTTTTTTTTTTTTTTTTTTTTTTTTTTTTTTTTTTTTTTTTTTTTTTTTTTTTTTTTTTTTTTTTTTTTTTGTCTTTTTGAGACAGGGTCTTACTATGCAGTACAGGCTGGCCTTAAACTCACTTTGTAGCTCAGGCTGGTCTCTAACTCACAACAATCCTCCTGTCTCAGCCTCCCGAGTGCTGGGATCAGTTAATATTTACATAGCTGTGATTTATGTATACTAATTATTATTTCTATTTTTAGATATCACCTACAAGCACAGGATGGAGTAACTATAATAATAGAACAAGGATTGGTGAGATAGCTCAGCAGACTAAGCACTTGCTTAGGCAAGAACAGGGACTGGGGTTCAATCCTTGGCTCCACATGCCACATGGATCCCACACCCTGGGCATACCGAGATGGCCACTGAGACCACATGTGGTGTTGCACACCTGTATTTCCAGGAGGAGGCTGAAAAATAGGTTAGCTGAGTGGCACTTTCAGGATCTCCCATGAAGCTACCACTAAGGAAATGGCTAGAGCTTTGATCTAGGTGAAGGTACACTCATAATCTCACTTGCTTATTGACGTCATTGTTGTATGTTGGTTATTTGTTCCTTGTCCCATGGATTTGTCTATCCTATGATAACTGGCATCCCTAAGAGCAAATCAACAAAAGCATAAAATAGGATGAGATGCTAGCTACAATCTCTGTGTAACTTATTCTCACTACAAGTCTGAGCTGCATAATGAGGCTCTATATCAAATACAATAGATAAATACTAAAGGAAAAATGTCTAAATAATATCTTTGGGAGTATAACATAACATGGTACTCAGCAATTCAGACTCAATAGGAAAGACAAAGACGAAAGCATGCACAAGGTTACCAAATCCCACGATGTCCATTATGAAAATGCACACAGTGCAGTCTTAATGACAGATTGGTGTATGAGGAATTTAATGTATTACTTGAATCTTTAACCAAGAGTAATAAAAGTCAAAGAATGATCAGCAGAGAAGTGCATAAATTGTCCATTGCATTGTCTGTGGGGCCAGGGATCCCAACCTGGCTTAGTTGGGTGGCACTGTCAGGATCTCCCATGAGGCTACAGTTAAGATAATGGCTGGAGCTTTGAATTAGAGGAAGGTGCATTTACAATCTCACTTGCTTATTGAAGTCATTGTTGTCTTTTAGTCATTAGTTCCTTGTCCCTTGGATTTTTCTATCCTATGAGAGCTGGCTTCCCAAAGAGCAAACCAAGAGAAGCATAAAATAGGATGAGATGCTAGCCACAATCTCTGTATAATTTATTCTGGGAAGTGACATCCAATTAATTTTACTACACTGTGTTCATTGGCAGAATCATTATGTTCCACTCATATGCAAGAATAAAGGGCCATAGCATGCTAGAAGACAAGGATCACTAGGGACAACGCTAAAAGTTGTCTATTATAATGACAAAAGTAAGTACTTGTTAAGGACTCAGATTGCATTTAAACAAATTACTTTCCACTGTTATGAATGTGCTTTCTTTGAATGCTTTTAGATATCTGACTCAAATGTATTTAGGCAGAATTGCTGTATGATACTTTTCTTTAATTTTCTTCATAACTAGATAACTAAATACGTGTTCTCGTCTTCCCTGGTTTTGTGTGTGTTTTACTCCCTTCCATGGATGCTGAAACTTCCTCAGAACTGATCTCTTTCCATGGATCTCTGCTATTTAGTTAGCTCATGTTCTTTTTAAATGACAGTTCCTTCCTTAATGATAGTACAACATGCAATCCTTCTTCTGTAAAACTATCTTAGCCTCCTTGTTTTCCAACTTCTGCTTTGCTATCGTAGTTCATCCTACCTGAGCTGCCTTGGAAGTATTTTCTCTCTGAGAAGCACTTTCTGTTTATGTTCATCTACCTTTTGTCACTGCCTTGCGTTTATCAAGGTTGTCCCACATGCCCATGTGGCTTTCTACATCTCCACTTTTCCAACCAACAGCCACATGATTATTCAAAGTCTAGTTCAAGGCTTATATCTTTGGGGTTGGGGAAATAACTCAGTAGAATAGACACTGGCCTGGCAAGTGCAAGGGTCTCAGATCAATGCCCAGTTTCACCAAAATAAGGACTCCTATCTTTGGCATAAGCCCTTTTTATATCTTAGCTAATCATTTTCTATTTTCTTTAAATCCTTATCTGGCAGTTAATGACATACTATTTGTGACAGCTCTACATGAATATAACTTTCAACTTTTGCTAATATTTAATCTAAAAGTAATATTTCTTCAGCCAGTTTATGAGTACCTCAAAAACAAGAATTTATATTTCAAAATACTTATATCATTCTCAGTGTATATACAGATAGATACCACGCAGAAAACTATAAAAAGACTAACTTCCATAGAAAGTTTATTTACATTGAAATATACTTTTCAGATACAATCATGAATGCCATGCTAGCCCTGCCCCAGGGCACTGAGACTGAGATTATGACTGGGAAGTGGTGGCATGCACCTGTAATCCCAGAGTTTGGGAGGCTGAAAAGTCAAGGATCACTATGAGTTTGATCTGTGTAGTGAGACTTTATACAGCCTGTACTAAAGACAAGAAAAAAAATCATGACTTATACCCACTCAGTTAATTAAGCAATCTTTCATGTAATCCAACAAAATAAAACGTGTACTGGATATTTGTTTTTATAGTAAAAATCATCCTTTTATGTATACAGCTCTGTGAGTTACAAACACATAGTCGTGCAACGATAATCACCATACAGTACTGTTCACTCACCCAAGAAAGTCTCTGTGTCTCTTAAATTTTTATAATCAACCCTTCCTGGCACCCTCCCCCATCTCACATAAACAATGATTTGCATTCTGTGTCTAGAGTTTAGCCTACTCCAGAATGTCAAATGAGTGAACTATGCATACAGCCTTTTACATGTAACTTCTTTCACTTGGAATCCATGTTGAGGACATCCAAATGCCACCCTCGGCCAGGCAAAGTGGCCTGTAATTCTAGCACTTGAGGGGCTGATGTAGGAGGATTGCCAAAAGTTCATGGCCAGCCTGGATTACACAGTAAGTTAAAGGTCAGACTGAATCACATTCTAAGACCCTGTCTCAAAACAAAAAAAAAAAAAAAAAAAAAAAAAAAAAAGTATCCCTCTATATTGCTAAGTAATTTTCTGCTCATGACTGTATTTAGTTGATTTATTCATTCACATATGGAAAATATTTGCTTGCAGTTTTTGACAATTATGAATAAAACCACCATAATGGTTACCTACAGATCTTTATATGAACATAACCCTTCATGTCTCAGGTAATATCTAGAAATAGAACTGATGAGCTGTATGATAAGCATATACTTAACATTTTAAAAAGCAATTTTTTAAATTTTTTTTTATTTTATTGAAGTTCAAATATCAATGAGGCAGTTTCAAGACACCTTAACAGGACAGACTCGATAAATTAATACACTGCAAACTGTTTTCATAATGTTTTGGTATCGTACAAGGTGCGTGCCTGATATTATACTTACAGATGTTATTATAGCAGGTATCTCTTATCAATAACTTAAAAGAGTGTAGCTGTTTACTTATCTTATGTTTTTATACCTGAATTATATAATAGATTCAATAATTAATACTTTCTAACTTGTTATTTTCCTAGTGGTTGTCCATAGTACTAGAAGCTGAAGTAATATCTTGTCTAATCACTATTAATGCAAATCTTGCTTTTCATAGAATTATGTACAAGCATGGCCTATTTATCATAACTGTACTGTTTATACACATCATGATTCTTCCTTTCTATACCCGTTTTTTGCCTACACCTGTCAAAGATCGGCACTCCATTGGCATTAAACCAATTTAGGTGCCTGAACTTGGCAACACAATCCAACACAGCCCAAAATTCCACAATAAGAGTGAGTTATTTGAAGAAGTTGTTGACTGTAGCCATTTAAAGCTCAACTTACTATTATGGCCCTGCGTTGCATACCTCACTTTTATACTTTTCTGCTGGATGGTTAAGACCAAAATAGAGCAAGACCTATATACCAAAACATGTAGTTTTGTTTCTGATGAGGTCAGTGAAGTCCCCTCAGGGTTTACCTTGTAATCCTGTACCTTACTCTGTAGATCCTTTGTCAGTGTCATCCATGTGGATGAGTCATGGCCAATGCTTGACCAGTTTTCTCTCTGTGAGAGCCTGAGAGAAAGTTTTGTCTCCATGTGACTCTACCAAGGCACACTATAGAACATAAATCACTTTACTCTGTGACTCCATAATCTCCTTCTTCAGAAAATTTGGAGGTCAAATGAGTTTTATGATGTTACAGTACAGGTTCACCTATGTCCTGAGTCTTCGTTGACTTTGAAAGGCTAGGGCGAAAATGTTGGCTGACGTTGCAGCTCTCCTATTTCTATACTTATGAGTATATGTTCAAGTGGCCTCCACTTCAATATAAATGCTTCAAGTTTATCATTCTTAATAGCTGAGTAATGCTCCATTATATAGAAATACCACATCCTTTTCAACCATTCCTCGTGTGATGGACATCTCGGTTGTTTCGAAGATTTGGCTATCACAAATTGTGCTGCTATGAACATAGGTACACATGTATCACTAAGATTTATTGTTTTCAGTTCCTCTTGGAAAATTCCCAGTAGGGGAATGACCTGCTTGAATGGGATTTCCAGTCCTACTCTTTTGAAGAGTCTCCATACTGATTTCCATTATGGTTGCACCAATCTATATTCCCACCAGTAGTGCAGAAGTGCTCCCTTTTCCCCACAAACTCTCCAACATTTGTTGTTGGTGGATTACCTTATGATAGCCATTCTTTCTGGAGTGAGATGGTATCTCAGTGTTTTTATTTGCAGTTCACGGATGGCTAGCGATGTGGAGCATTTTTTCATATATTTATTCGCTTCTTTAATTTCGTCCTCTGAGAAGTGTGTATTCATTTCAGATGCCCATTTCTGAATTGGGTCTTTAAGTTTAAGGGCCCTGTTATATCTTAGTTCTTTATATATTCTAGACAGCAGACCTTTGTCTGATTGCTTATTAGTTAGGATTTTTTCCAAATTTGTAGGTTTTCTTTTACTCTGTTGATAATTTCTTTTGACGTGCAGAAACTCCTCAAGAAAAGTTAATCCCAGTTGTTGATTCTTTCCAGTGTTTCCCATGCAAATATATGTTTGTTCATGAACTCTTTACCTACCCCTATGTCTTCAAGAGTTCCTCCTACTTATTCTTCCAGGAGACTGAGTGTTTCTGTTTTAGTGTTTAGATCTTTAATCCATTTTGACTTTAGCTTAGTGAATGGTGATACATGGGTCAAGTTTTAGTTTTCGGCATGTAGTAAACCAGGTTTTACAGCACTATTTGTTAAAGAGGCTATCTTTTTTCCAGTGAGTACGTTTGGCCCCTTTGTTGAAGATCAGATGCCTGAGTGTGTTCGTAGGTGCTTCTGCATCTTCGAATCTATTCCATTGATCCTCCGGCCTATTTTGTAGCCAATAACATGTTGATTCTATCACAGAAGCTTTGTAGTATAATTTCAAGTCAGGAATTCTGAGGCCTCCTGTCTTGTCTTTATAGGCCAAAATTGCCTTTGATAATCTGGGTCAATTGTGGTTCCAAATAAATTTTAGGATTGATTTCTCTAGGTCTGAGAGGTATGTTGGTGGCAGTTTGATAGGGATTGCATTAAATCTGTACAACAATTATGTGAGTATGGCCATCTTCACGATGTTGGTTCTTCCTATCCAGGAGCATGGAATATCTTTCCATTTTCTGAAATCCTTTATAATCTCTTTTCTTAGGGTGTTGTAATTTTCTATGAAAAGATCTTTGACTTCCTTGGTTAAGTGAATCCCAAGTATTTCATTTTCGTGGTGCTATTGTAAAAGGTATTGTTCCTATTGTTTCCCTTTCAATGTGCTTGTTATCTCTATAGAGGAATGCTATTGACTTTTCAGTATTGATTTTTGTATCCTGCTATGCTACTGAACTTCCATATCAGTTGTAGTAGTTTCTTGTTGGAATTTTTGGGGTCTTCCAAGTAAAGTATCATGTCATCTGCAAATAGTGATAATTTAACTTCTTCTTTACCTATTCTTATTCCCTTTATTTCTCCCTCTTTTCCAATGACTGTTGCTAATGATTCCAAAACTACATTGAATAGGAGAGGTGATAGAGGACATCCTTGTCTTGTACCTGATTTAATAGTAAAAGATTTCAGTTTTTCCCCATTTAGGATTATATTAGCTTTTGGGTTTTCATAGATGGATTTTACCAAGTTAAGATAGAGTCCATCTATTCCAATTTTCTCTAGGATTTTGAACACGATGAGTATTGCACTTTGTCAAAAGCTTTCTCTGCTCAATTGAGATGTACATGTAGTTCATAGATTTCAGTCTATTAATATAGGGTACTACATTTGTAGATTTTCTAATATTGAACCATCCTTGGATCATTGGGATGAATCCTACCTGGTCATGGTGTATGATCCTCTTGATGATTTGCTGTATTCTATTTGTGAGGATTTTACTGAGTACTTTTGTGTCTATGTTCATGAGGAAGATTGGCCCGTAGTTCTCATTTTTGGCTGTGTCTTTCTCTGGTTTTGGAATCAGTATAATACTTGCCTCCAGAAATGATTTTGGGTGGATTGCTTGCTTTTCAATTTCCTTAAAGACTTTGAGGAGTATAGGGATTTTATCTTTTAAAAATTTCTTGTAGAATTCAGCTGTGAATCCATCAGGACCTGGACTTTTCTTTGTCAGTAGGCTTTTTATTATGTTTTGTATTTTGTTGGGTGTTATTGGCTTATTGAGAGTTGTTATATCTTCTTGGTTCAGTTTTGGTAATTTGTACCTTTTGAGGAATCTGTCCATTTCTTCTGTGTCTTCTATTCTGTGAGCATAAGGATTGCCGAAGTAACTGTTGATAATCTTCTGAATTTCTGCTGGATCTGTGGTGATTTCACCCTTTTCATTCCTTATTGCATGTACTTGAATTTTTTCTTGCCTCTTTTTGATGAGTTTGGCTAGATGCTTATCAACATTTTTAGTCTTTCAAATAACAAACTTTTTGATTTGTGGATTCTTTGAACTGTTTTCTTAGTCTCAATTCAATTAATTTCTGCTCTAATCTTTATAATTTCTTCCCATCTTTGTGATCTGGGTTTTGTTTGCTCTTCTTTTTCTAGAGGTAGGAGTTGCGATATTAGAGTGTTTATTTGTTCCCACTTCGTTTTCCTAATGTGTTTTTCATAGCTATGACTTTCCCTCTAAGAACTGCTTTCATCACATCCCACAAATTCCAGTAAGCTGTGCTTGAATTTTCATTAAATTGTAGATATTATTGAATTTCTTGGTTAATTTCTTCCATGACCCATTGATTGCTGGGTAGGGTGTTGTTTAATTTCCATGAATTTAGTGGGTTTTTCTGGTTTCTAGGGTCATTTAGTTCCAGTTTCATTGCAATGTGGTCAGATAATATGCATGGGATGGTTTCTATTTTCTTCCATTTACTTACATATGACCTCTGAACTGGTATGTGGTCTATTTTGGAAAATGACTCATATGCAGCTGAAAAAAATGTGTATTCAGCTGTGATTGGGTGGAAAACTCTGTATATGTCCACCAGGTCCATTTGTTCCAAGCTCTTGTTGAGTTCTACTACTTCCTTGCAAATTTTTTGTCTGGTTGATCTATCTTTTTGAGATAAGACGGTGTTAAGGTGTCCTGTTAAGATTGCGGTCTTAGATATTAGGTTTTCCATGTCCATTAAGCCTTGTCTTACATAGTTGGGTGCTCCAGTGTTGGGTGAATAGATATTTATGAGTGTTACCTCTTCCTCTTGAATCTTTCCCCTAACCAATATATAGTGGCATTCTTTGTCTCGTTTGATCCTTCTTGGTTTAAATTGAGCCTGTATGAGAACAGAATTGCTACTCCTGCTTTTTTCTGTGGTACTGGGGCATGTAGTATTGTTTTCATCCTTTGACTTTGAGCATATGAATGTCTTTTAGATTTAAGTGTGTTTCTTGTATACAGCATATTGTTGGATTGTGTTTCCTAATCCACTGTGCCAGTCTATTTTTCTTAATTTGTGAATTGAGTCCATTTACATTGATGGTTATTATTAAAGTGTGTTGACTTATGCTTGTCATGAGATTTACCTGGTGTTGTTTACTCCTTTCTATCCTGTGTTTAATTGTCTATCCTGTTTAGTAAGTTCCTTCCATTCTCATTAATGGAGTTCTGGTCATTGGGTCTCTCTCTAGAACCTCTTTCAGCATTTTGTGAAGTGATGGCTTTGTCTTCATGAAATTCTTTCATTGTTCTTTGTTGTGGAAGCATTTTACTTCTTGATCAAATCTGAAAGAGAGTTTTGTAGGATATAATAGTCTGGGCTGGAATTTGCTTCTGTGGAGGACTTGAAGAACTCTGCTTCGTGCTCTCCTTGCCTTCATGGTTTTGTGTAGAGAAGTTGGCTGTAATTCTGATGGGTTTTCTGTGAATGTGATCTGCTTCTTCTCTCTATCAGCTTTCAGTATATTATTTTTGTGCTGGATTTCTGGGATCTTGACTGTTATATGTCTTCTTGTGTTTTTTCTTGGGTTGAAGTTATTTGATTATGGGGGACCACCTGAGCAGCTCTCCTTGAAAAAAGAGTGACTGTCTCCATTTTGACTGAGTCTGATCCTATTTCCTTGTATTGTAATGTACAGAGCTGTCTAGGACTTCTGTTTGTCCTTCAGTTGGCCTTAAGCAATGTGTATTGGTCTAGCTGAGGTGCTGGTGAAAGTCTGAAGGTGGCATTCTTGTTTCCCTGGTAAGCCTGCTGCTCCTTAATGTGAGCCGGATGGAGACAGGATAGTAGAGCTAATGCTCTGTGTTGCCAGCTGGGATCAAGCCTCAAAATAAAGGCTATGCCTTCCTGGGGCTATAAAGACTACATCAAAGCTGAAGCCCTAGACTTCCCAAAATATTAAATACTATATAACACAGATTATGCTCTTTGCATATCCTCTCTACATATAGCACAGGTAAATGTAGGCTACCCACCTAGCTCAGCTCACAGTAGTCACCTACTTCCCACAATTCTCAGTCAATCCTCAAGCCACTCCCCCACTGAATAAAAACAAGGTGAGGCCCTGGGTCACTCTCTTGGTTCTGGAAAGCCATGTCATGGCAGGACTTAGAGCCCCTCGACTTTCCGATGATTAAAAATATAATTTAGTGTCCTCATTTTTGCCGTGGGTTGCATGGAAAGTGGTAGATTGGAATCAACTTGATGGGATTCCAATAACTTAACTTTGGGATTACAAATATTGGTTTTTTGGACTGAGACGAGGACCAGAAAGTGTCTCCTACATTTGGTGTTTTGTATGCTTTGGGTACCTGAATGTTGGATTGTTTCCTCATATTTGGGAAGTTTTCTGTGCTTACTTCTCTCCAAATTCTTTTTATATCATTTTTATTGACTCCTTCATTCTTATTGATACCAATTATTCTCACATTGTTCATCTTGCAGGTGGTGGATTATTTTTTCCTGCATTCTGGTTGTTTTTAAGAGATCCTTTCTCACCTTTTCACTAGCTGCTCCGGCATCTTCAAGATCTGAAACTCTGTCTTCACTTTCACTCAAACAGTTTTGTAGACTCATGATTGATATTTTTGGTTCTTCTATATCTCTTTGACTCTGTTCCATGTGTTCTATTTCTTTTCTGTATTGGTCATTCAAGGAATCCATCATATTTCTGATCTCCTCAAATTTTTTATCCATGTCTTCTTTAGAGGTAGTTGTTAATTCTTTTTCTGCAGAGTTTTTTCCAAGTTGGGTTTCCTCTGTATATTTCTGGACTTGTACTTCACATGCTATGATTTCAAATAATTCTTTATATTCAAAGAATTCTTTTTTATTTCAGAAATTATTTCTGCTTTGCATTCCTCATGACCTTTCTGCTGTTGTTTCTTTGCTTCAGACATTTCAGCTGGAATACTGCTCTCTGCACAGTTCTGGGTGATCATTAGCTTTCCCCCTGATATTTCTGGATTTCATTCTTTATTTCAATGCTATATATTCAGACATTTCTTTTTTTTTTTTATTTGATTAATTAATTGTCACCTGAGTTCCTCTATTGCTTTCTGCTGTTGTTCCTTTGCTTCCATATCTGTTAATTCATTCATTTCAGCTGAGCTAGTGTCTTCTGAACTTACTGGTGGACTCGAGGCCTGAGACTGCATTTTTCTCCTTGTCCTTGTCATTTTGTATAGCACTGACCTCTGATCTTTGGTTTAGAACTTTGGTGCAGCTATAACCTTAGCATGTAATGAGATTCAGGTGCCAGTCTGTTAAGTATGAGATTATCCAGTTATGCCTGGCCTGGATCTAGCTGTTGTGTTCAGTTCCTTATTGCTGCAGCTCCTGTGGTTCCTCTCTGTTGGTTCCCTGATCAGGCAAGCATGAACTGAACTGGGATGCAGGGTGAGTAGTGAAAATTCCCACTATCTTGGCTGGCTTTGGGGTGAGGATCCGGAATGTTGCAGGCCCTCCTATATCAGGCAGGTCACTCTCTAGGTGGGCATGCCTGGGCTTTCGTGTGTCTTAGGGGTCCCAAAAGTGTAGTAGTTGTTCTTATTCACTGGGTAGGTTGTGCTGTGTCAGCCAACCTGTGCTAGGTCCCGGGCCATGGGCCAGAATCAGAGAAGGATGGGAAATGTCCCTCTGGCATGGCGGGCCTGGAGCCCTCACTCACAGCCTGAGCTGTGCTGGGTCTCAGGCCATGTGGTGTTATTGGTGATCACTGGGAAGGACGGGCCTGGAGCTCTACACTCACTGAACTTTGATGCCCAGGAAGTCAGGGAAATTCCCACTCACTCAACGGGCTTTAGGGCAGGGGATTCAGGGACTTGCTGGTGAGTGGGCCCTGAGGCTTCAGGCCAGTCATTGGCTTGGAGGGCTTGGGGGTGGGGATTCGGGTTGCATGCAGAAGAAGCCAAAGGCTCTCCCTCAGACTCACCACACACTCACTGATCTGGGGAGCCTGGTGAGTTGTGCAAATTCCCACTCACTGGGAGGGCTTGGGGGTGGAATCCAGGAGGCTGCCAGATTGGGGCCCGCTGTATCAGGCCAGTTGCTCTCTCTTGGCGGGCATGGACGGGATCAAGGAAGATGGCAGAGCTGGCCCTACTGTCTCAGGCTGGTTGCTCTGGCTGGGCGGGCATAGACTGAATTGAGGAAGATGGCAGAGCCAGCCCCTCTATTGATATTCAAATAGAGATAAAATTTATTTCAAAACAAAATCTCCAATCAAAAAAATAAACATAAACATTTTTTAAAATATCAATTAAAACCCACCGATTCAGGCCCCACATGTGTGTGGGAGAGCTTCTATACCCCCCTGCATCTGCTGGATGTCTCCAGACCAAACCCAGGCCAGTCATGTGGGTGAGAACTTTCACCATGCTCTCAGTATCCCTCCACACCTTCAGAGCCAATTTAAGCCTGCCTTGTGAGTGAGAACTTTCGCTGTGCATATGGACCCTCCACATACGCCCAGGCCCATACCAGATGAATGTAGGGGAGAGCTTCTGTGCTGTCCTGTGCTCCCTAGGACCCTGCAGGTCCAACCCAGGCCTGGCATACAGGCATGGGGTGAAATTGTGCAGCTGAACTCTGTGCAGCGAGACTAGGGGCCATAATTGCACAGCTAATCCAGGACCAGAACATCTTGCTGGAGGGGCACAATAGCTTCACCTTGAGGGGCTGAGCACAGTAGCCAGACCTAAGCAAGGCACAACTGGGTGAACTCAAACTTAGTAGATCTACACCCGAATTTTAACAGGTTCTAAGGTTATAACTGCACGAAAGCTCTGCACCAAAGGTCAGAAGAGGGTGCTATACAAAAATGACAAAGAGAAGGAGCAAAATACAATCTTAGGTCACTAGTCACCCAGAAAAAGTGCAGAGGACACTATCACAGCTCAGATGTCTGAATTAATAGCGTCTGAAGGAAAGAAAGAACAACAGAAATTTATAGAGGAACTCAGGTCAGAAGTTATCTCTGAGAAAAGACAAGAAATCTCTCAATTCAGAGCATCTGAAGTAAAGAATCAAATGCAGAAACATATGGAGGAAACCCAATCTGAAAAAAAAATTGCAGTAAAAGAATTAATAAATGCTTTTAAAGAAGACATCAATTAAAAAAAAAAAGAGGAGATTAGAAAAATGATGGATTCCTTGAATGAGCAATAGAGGAAAAAAATAGATGGCATGAAGCAGGGTCAAAGAGATATAGAGGAACATAAAATTTCAAAAACAAGCCTACAAAGCCATTTGAGTGAAAATGAAGACAGAGTTTCAGATCTTGAAGACACTGGTGCAGCTAGGGAAAGGATGAGAAAGGATCTCTTAAAAACAACTAGATGCAGGAAAAAATAATCCATATCCTGCAAGATGCCAAGATGAACAGTGTGAGACTAATAGGCATCAATGAGAAGGATGGAGTGAATATAAATGATATAAAAAGAATATGGGCAGAAGTAACAGCAGAAAACTTCCCAAATATAAGGAAACAATTTGACATCCAGGTAACCGAAGCATACAGAATGCCAAATAACTTCAACCCAAATAAAAACACACTGAAACATATAATGGTCAACATTCCACAAATCCAGTACAAGAATAATATACTGAAAGCTGCTATAGAAAAGAAGCAGATCACATTCAAAGGAAAACCCATCAGAATTATGGCTGACTTCTCTTCATAAACCATGAAGGCAAGAAGAACATGGAGCAGAGTACTTCAAGTCCTCTATGAAAACAAATTCTAATACAGACTACTATACCCTGCAAAACTCTCCTTCAAGTTTGAAGTGAATACTTTCATTACAAAAAAAAAAAAAAAAAAAAAAAAAAAAAAAAAAAAAAAAAAAAAAAAAAAAAAAAAAAAAAAAAAAAAAAAACAAAACTAAAGAACTTCACGATGATAAGACCAACCCTATACAGACTACTAAAAGATGTTCTAGAGAGGGAACAAAATAATCAGAACTAGAGCTGGAGAGATTGGCTCAGTGGAAGAAGCACTTCTCTCGCAAGTGTAAGGGTCTGAGTTCAATCCCTGGTTCCATTAAAAAAAAAAAGGATCAGAACTCCATGGATGAAAACAGAAAGAATCTACTAAATAGGGGAAACAATTAAACACAGGAAAAAAGGAGTAAAGAATATCAGGTAAATAACATATTGATCGTGAGTCAATGCATCTCAAATATATCCATCAATGTAAATAAACTCAACACACCAATTAAAAGAAATAGACTGACACAGTGAATTAGGAAATAAAATTCAATAATATGCTCTATACAAGAAACAAACTTAACTCATAATGAAATTCATAGCCGGGCATGGTGGCAAGCCAGGCATGGTGGCATATGCCTGTAATCCCAGCACTCGGGAGGCTGAGGCAGGAGGATTGTTGTGAGTTCGAGACCAGTCTGAGCTACAAAGTGAGCTTAAGGCCAGCCTGAACTGCATAATGAGACCCTGTCTCAAAAAGACAAAAAAAAAAAAAAAAAAAAAAAAAAAAAAAAAAAAAAAAAAAAAAAAAAAAAAAAAAAAAAAAAAAAAAAAAAAAAAAAAAAGGAAATTCATAGGTTGAAAGTAAAAGAATGGAAAACAATACTACATGCCCCTGCACCTCAGAAAACAGTAGGTATAGTAATTCTGTTCTCAGACGTCTCAACTTCAAAGCAATGATGATCAAATGAAATAAAGGAGGTCACTATATACTCCTTAGGAGAAAAATTCAAGAGCAAGAGGTTACACTTATAAACGTATACAAACCAAACATGGGAGCAACCAACTATATAAGATAAATCTTAATAGACATGAAAAATCTAATATCCAAGACCACAATCTTAACAGGAAACCTTAACAATCCTTATCCCAAAAAGATAGGTAAATCTAACAAAAAATTAGCGAAGAAGTATCAGAACTGAACCAGAGCTTGGAAGAAAATGGACTTAGTGTACATATAAGAGTATTCTACCCAACAAAAACTGCATGTACATTTTTTTCACCTGCACATGGGTCATTTTTGAAAATAGACCACTTATTGGTCCATAGGTCATGCTTAAGTTTATGCAAGAAAACAGAAATTATCCCATGCATATTATCTGACCACAGTGCAATGAAACTGAAAATAAATGAGACAAGAAAACAGAAAAACGTCATAAATACATGGAAATTAAACAACACCCTAATTAACAACAAATGGGTCACAGATGAAATTAAACAACAAATTCAAAAATATCCAAAATTCAATAAAAATTCAAACACAACTTAGCAGAATTTATGGGAAGTGAAGCAAGCATTTCTCAGAGGGAAATTTACAGCTGGGTACTCACACATTGGGAAAACAGAGATGGAACAAATAAACACCCTAATATTGCACCTTCAACGTCTGGAAAAAGAAAGGCAAACTAAACTGAGAACCCAAAGATGGGAAGGCATCATAAAGATTAGAGCAGAAATTAACTCAATTGAGACAAGGAAAACAGTTTAAAGCCTTAGCAAATCAAAAAGCTTGTTCTTTGAAAAATTAAATAAAATTGATGAGTTTCTAGCTAACTTCATCAAAGAGGAAAGGAAAATATCAAATACAAGGAATAAGGAATGAAAACTGTGTAACTACCACAGACCCAGTGGAAATTCAGAAGATTGTCAGTCGCCACTTTGAGAACATTTACTTTCAAACAATAGAAGACACTGAAGAAATGGACAGATTCCTAGAGAGGTACAAATTACCAAAACTGGATCAAGAGATATAACAACTCTCAATAGCACAATAACAGCCAATGAAATACGAAATGTAATAAAAAGCCTGCTGACAAAGAAAAGTCCAGGTCCTGATGGATTCACAGCTGAATTCTACAAGAAATTTATAGAAGATATAATTCTTACACTCCTCAGACTCTTCAATGAAATTGCAAAGGAAGCAATCCTCCCAAAATCATTCCTGGAGGCAAGTATTATACTGATTCCAAAACCAGGGAAAGACACAACTAAAAAAGAGAACTACAAGCCAATCTACCTCATGAACATAGATGCAAAAGTCCTCAATAAAATCCTATCAAATAGAACACAGAAAATCATCAAGAAGATTATATACCATGATCAGGTAGGATTCATCCTAGGAAGACAAGGATGGTTCAACATATGCAAATCTATAGATGTAATATGCTATATAAATAGAGCGAAATCTGAAAACTACATCTCAATTGACATAGAAAAGGCTTTTGAAAAAGTCAAACATTCATTCATGTTCAAAGTCCTACAGAATATTGGAATAGATGACCTTTACTTCAATCTGATAAAAGCCATCTATGACAACCCAAAGGCTAATAGAATTCTAAGTGGAGAAAAACTGAAATCTTTTACTCTCAGATCAGGTTCAAGACAAGGATGTCCTATATCACCCCTCCTATCAATATAGTTCTGGAATCATTAGCTAGATCCATTAGACAAGAGAGAGAAATAAAAGGAATAATAATAGGTAAAGAAGAACTTAAAATATTATTATTTGATATGATACTTTACTTGGAAGACCCAAAAACCTCCACCAAGAATCTACCAGAATTGATATACAAACTCAGTAGTATTTCAGGGTACAAAGTCAATACCCAAAAGTCAATATCAATCCACTATGTAGATAACACAAGAATGACAGTGCAAAGAGAAAAGCTAGAAATACCTGTTACAATAGCACAGCTAGAAATGAAATACCTTGGAATTAATCTAACTAAAGAAG
The DNA here is from genome assembly GCA_004027165.1 of Ctenomys sociabilis. Lineage (NCBI taxonomy): Eukaryota > Metazoa > Chordata > Mammalia > Rodentia > Ctenomyidae > Ctenomys > Ctenomys sociabilis. The sequence continues at coordinate 37,181 of PVKA01002029.1, forward strand.
TCAATGATCTTCTCAAGGCAAAATACAGTACTCTGAAAAAAAGAGACCGTGAGGATTTCAGAAAATGGAAAGATATTCTGCCACTGCTGCATAGGAAGAACCAACATTGTGAAGATGGCCATACTCCCAAAACTGCGGTACAGATTTAATGCAGCCCATATCAAGGTACCACCAGTATACCTCACAGACATAGAGAAACTTTCCTAAAACTGATTTGGAACCCGAAAAGACCTATAACAGCAAAGGCAATCCTGGGCAACAGAGACAACGCAGGAGACATTACAATTCCTGACTTGAAGTTATACTACAGGGCTGCTGTGATAAAATCAGTATGATACTGTCAATAAAATAGACCTGAAGATTAATGGAATAGATTAGAAGACACAGGGGCCTCTATGAGTACACTCATCCACTTAATCTTAGACAAAGGGGCCAAACATGCTTACTAGAAGAAAGATAGCTTCTTCAACAAATGATGCTGGAAATACTGGCTCTGTACATACCAAAAACTACATGTTGACCTGGGTCTATCACCATGCAGTAAACTAAAGTCAAAATGGATTAAAGATCTAAATATTAAAAGAGAAACACTAAATAACCTGTGAGAAATTAGGTTCAAATCTTGAAGACACAGGGGTAGGCAAACAGTTCATGAAGAAAAATCAAACTGCATGCATAACACTAGAAAGAGTTAACAACTGGGATCTCCTCTTATTGAGAAGTATTTATACATCAAAAGAAATTACCAACATTAGGGCCCCAATTTTAAAGACCCAATCCAGAAATGGGAATCTGAGATGAACACACACTTCTCAGTGAATGCAATTAAAGAAGGGAATAGATACATGAAAACATGCTCCACATCACTATCCTTCCAAGAAATGCAAATTAAAACAATACTGAGATACCATCTTACTCCGGAAAGAATGGCTGTCATAAACAAATCAAATAACAACAAATGTTCGAGAGGCTGTGGGGAAAAGGGAACCCTTCTCTGCTCTTGGTGGGAATGTAGCCTGGTGCAACCATTATGGAAAACAGTGTGGAAACTCCTTAAGAATCTAGGATTGAAAATACCATTCAAGCCAGTTATCCCCCTACTGGGAATTTTCCCAGAGGAACTGAAATATGAAAACATCATATCATAGTGATAAATGTGTATCTATGTTTCTAGCAGCAAAGTTTGTGGTAGCCAAATCTTGGAAATAACCAAGATGCCCATCACCTGAGAAATGGATGAAAAAGATGTGGTATTTGTATACCATGGAGTATTACTCAGCTATAAAGAATGATGAACTTGAAGCATTTGTATTGAAGTGGATACCACCTGAAGATATACTCATAAAGTGAAATAAACCAGACCCACATGTGTAAATATCATATAGTCTCCCTAGTATAAGAACTCAAAAGAAGGAGTACAAATAGAAAGTAGTAACACAATTAAAAGGAAAGGGAGAACTTGAGGATTAGACAACAAAGAGAGGACAAAGAGAAAAGCTAGGAAACATGACTGGGGCAAAGACAAACATTTATATGCACAGGCTGGGTAAAGCAATAATCCTGAAAAACATCAGCAGGTTTTTGAAACTAGCAGTTAATTAGTAGGATTGTTACCCTGACTAACTATATGTGCTGTTATCTGTGAACTAAGCAACTGCACTGAAGGTAGCCATGTGTAATAGTAGGGTCATAATTGGAATGCCTCTCATTCTGGTCTTCTAAATATGTACTGCTAGTCATGACTTACCAATTATTTCCATACTGTCTCTCGAGTAAATGTTTCAAAAAAGGGGGGGGGTGGTAATAAATGAAAAAGAGAGAAGAAAATAAATATCATAGGACTGTCCTGCTAAATGCTGTATTTGTTTAAATTTCTAAATTTCTATGTAAAAATATGTAAACATTTATTTATGTTTTTAATTTTTCTAATTTTTTTAATTTTTTTCTTCATACTCTGTAGGAACTTACAGTTTAACATGTTAATATTTGATGTAAAATACCTGTTCCGGGGGCCAGGCAGATGGCTCAGTGGAATAAGTGCTTCCCTGGCAAGCACAAGAGCCTGAGTTCAATTCCTGGTTCCACAAAAAATAATAATAAAAATAAAATAAAATACCTGTTCCGTGTTCATGCTTCAGATGTTTGATATTCATACTATTTGATTAAATCCAGCTGCATATGTTGTAGGGTAATAACAATAAGCTTCTCTTCTGGAACATTAACAACCTAAGTTTGAAGACCAAATATTAGAGAAAAAGAAAGGCTTCAAGGACAACCAGCATTTTTGCGCTAGCCTTTCCAGGTCAGTAAAGACCCAGGACACAGGAGAACCTATACCGTAACATTATGTATCCCAAGTTTTTTGATCAAGCAGATTATGGGGCCACAGAGGAATATGATCAATGATGTGGACAGTGCCTAAGGAGAGTAACATGGAAAGAAAACATTGCTTCAGGCTTTCACAGAGAGCAAATTGGTCAAACAATGGCTGTGACTCATCCACATGGCTGACACTGACAAAGATCTACAAAGTGTAGTACAGGGTTTCAGGATAAATCCTGAGGGGACTTGACTGACCTTATCAGATACAAAAGTTGTATTTCTTGTTATAGAGGTCATGCTTTACCTTGGTCATAACCATCCAGCAGAAAAGTATAAAAACGAGAATTAAAAAGTAAAGCCATATTAATGTGCTGAACTGCAAAAGGCTCAAGTCAACAACTTCTGACATTGCCAGTCCTACAGACAACCCACTACTATTATGGACTACTGGACTATATTGGAATATTTTGCTGAATTCACACACCTACAATAGTTAACTGACAATGGAGTACCCTCCTCTGACAAAACTAAATGAAAAAAGGGGGATACAAATGAGTGACCATTTTGTATCTGCATATTCCAAATAATTAGGATAGATATACAGCTACATTCTCTTAATCAATGAATAAAAAGATTTGCTCTAATAGTATTTGTGGACAGGGTATAGTGTCTGCATCTTGTACAATGAATAACCACTAAGACAACAATATGCAATGTATTTATTATGGAAACTGTCCTACTAATTGGTTTTGAAACTCAATACTATTTCTTTCTCAATAAAATTATTTACAAAGTATCAATTAAAATAAGAGATAAAAATTCAATGATAATTAGCTGGGATAAAAAGTTCACATGGAATTAGAAGAAGCTTTAAGAAAAATCACATTTAGAGACCAATTACTGTGGTCTTGGTTTGTACAACTGTTCAGGGTGTAGTGAGCCAAGTGTGCATATCCTATGAACACAAAGAAAAAAGCAAAGGGCTAGTCACAAAGGATGAATAACATGAATAGGAAAAGAGCTACCAAGAATTCTCAATTATTTAAAAATCATCAAAATGAAAAACTGCACTTTACTCCCTTTCTTACTTCTGAAGCAAGTTTCAGGTAAAAATTGTCAGTGAGGTTTTCTTTGCAACATTGAAAATCAGTGTACCTGCCTCCCTAGGCCCCAGGCACTGGTGTTGCACATGACCTTGCTGTAGGATGACCCAGTAGAAGGTGACAGCAAAGAGAATGGTGAGTTAGGCGCTCTCCAGCTTTAAAGATACCCGCAGAAGAGCTCCTCAGATCAATTCCAAAATCCTTTCAGTCTTATTTCTGGTACAAATTATGCTTGAACAAGTCACAGCAGGACGCCCAACACCTCAAGTACTTTAAGAAAGCAGAGGAATATCACAACAAGGGAAACTGAAATTTTCTCTTTCCAAACATAATGTAGTTCTGCGAAATGAAAATCTGACTAGGTTACAGCATGTTAAGTGAGGTGTCCAAGGGCAGAGAATGATTCAGTGGCAAAGCGAAGAATAAAATATATACTTTGCACCCTAGAAATCTGCCATTTAAAATGAAAAGTAAAAGTCTCTGTGTAGCTGAAAAGACTTTCATATGAACTTTTAAGGGTTACACTAGAAAGTTTCCTGTTTCTTCTCCCTTTCTGTCTCATTCTCTGTCTCTTCCTCTCTCTTTCTCCCTCTCAGCCTAAATAAAATGGCATTAACCCTAGATTGTGAAGGCTTATAATAGAAAAATGGGAAGGGAGAATTACATGAACATTTGTAATTCTTGTTATCAATGGACTACTTTAATAATTTCTTTTAGAGTACATCATGTAAAGTCAGAAAACATGAGTTCCAACTCCTACACAGGCTTCACAAGATCTAGGTAAGTTATTTAGTTTAAACTTCAAAGTCTCTGTGTGGAATTTAAGTTATTTTGAAGCCCAAGCCAAATATATCCACAAACTCCAAAGCCTGAAAAATATTAAGCCATGTTTGACCTTCAGAACTTTATATGATTTTTTCCTGATGCATAAAAGCACAGGGATTAACTCCAGGCAAAACTGTAAAGTATACCAAATTAAATCTCATCACTTTTCCATTTTCCATGTGTTCCCTCTCTCGGACATGTCTGCCAGTATTTCATATAAGTTCTTGCTTCCTTCTGTGACCATTAATCCTATTTGTCAACTTCATTGGATTAAGAAATCCCTAGCCAACTAGTAAAACATGTTTCCAGATGTGTCTACGTGGTTCATGGAGGCATGATTGTGGCACTGTCCATGGCCCCAGGCCTCTGCAGCACTCTTCCCCTTTCTTCTTCCTTATTGCCACAAGATGGCAGTTTTTCCTCTACTACCCCTTCATAGCATCTGACTATTGACTGAATCCCCAAAACTGTGAAACAAATTAAACCTCTCCTCCTTTAAATTGCAAGCTTTGAATATTTTGTCCCTGTTAATGGGAAAACTGTTATAACTTCTGTCACCTCCTGTCTTACCACACTCCAGAAAGTCTATGTCTATATATACACTCTATACATTGGAGGAAAGCATTATGAAGCAGGGCCAAGACCCTCCGCACTACTGGCAGGATTTTATCAGTAGACTGCAAAGGACAAGGTCTCTAACTTCCTAGCATAACTCATTATAAGGGTTTAGATCCAAACTGTTCCCAAAGATGTTCAGGTAGGGCCTGGTCAGAGAGGCTGGGACCTGGAAGGATGTATTCTTGTCCCTGGCTTCTTCTAGCTTTTCTCTTTGCTTCCTGGTTGTCCTGGGTTAAACAATCTTCCCTCACCATCTTATTCCTCTACACTGTGTGAAACATGGATCCAGCCAACTACAAACTGAACTCGCTAAAACTTTGAGGCAAAATCTTTCTTTCTTTAAGTCATGGATATTTTGTCCTCATCATGAGAAAGCGATTATGACACCCAAAAAATTTTCTACTATGATATCAACTGGGAACCATGTAAAGCAGAAAACACATCACAGAATAACAGGAGATATAGGGAAAATGTCAAAGTTCTTAAGGATGCACTGATAAAATAAGACACAACTTCATTCAGCATTTCACAACTGCAACTAAATACCTGAGAAAAATAACTTGCAAACGAAAACGTTGGCTTGTGGTTTCAGAAGTTTTACTCTGTAGCTGGTTCCACAGTGAAACATCATGGTAGGAGGGCATGATAAGGGAAAGCCTCCCGCTTCAGTGTAGCCAGGAACTGGAGTATAAGGAAAAAGGGCAGAGAGGACTGGGCTGAGGACAAGATATGCCCTTCTCAGAGATGGCCCCAGGGAATCACTAGAAACTGCCACTCCCTAATAATACATTCGCCGTGGACACTGTGGAATAATACACATTGCAGGCACCTCACCAAGTATTTCTTAATCCAACCAAGTTCACAAGATTGATTGCTACAGACGTCGACTACAGTATATGCCTTTATCCTACTTTCTATGTCATTTTTCTAAACTATTTATTCTGGGCACAGAGTCATCTTTGTAAGGCTCTGGTTGATTTTAAATGACTTATCATCTTAAACATTAAGACATTTATGGAGTAAAATTGCCCAATATGAAATTAAGCCATTTTAGAATATGGAACTTCAAGCAATACAAATAGGAATTTAGATTACAATATAATTCAGCCATATATATTTTTTTCATTTTCTAGCAAGGTGTGTTTTTCATTTTATTGTCCAAGAGGCATTCTAAATGTGCAGAAAAGCTTTTTCTACAATATGCACAAAAACTAAGGGAATCAGTACAAAGTAGCTCACTATAGTGTAAGAAGTTACTGCTTCTCTGAAATTTATGTAACTATAGATCCTCTAATATTCATTTATATCATATTTAAACATGGATATAAAATGTTTACGTACTGTAACTGAGGCTACTGTACTATTTTTGCTCCAAGAAATTTAAGAGTAGCATTTTTATAGAATCAGAATCAAGAGATTTGTCTCTGTTCATGATGCATTTCCAAAATATCTAGCTTTAGCATGAAATGTATTTATTTTGACTTCAGTGAAACTGCTTTAGTTATGAAATGCTATAAATATTTTATTTTTAATTTTGTGAATATATTTTTCACTTCTTTTTTTTGTACCACATATACTTTAGTTGCCTGATTTTTTTCAACTTCATAGATGCTAATAGATATTTATGATCACAGCAAAAGTTTACAAATAATACAGACTTTATAAACTACACATGAATGTGCATAATTTGCTTTCTAACTTTCAATTGTTATTTTGTAAAAAATTTGAAAATCCATTTCCTATTGTTTGTAATTTGTGTCTCTTCATTGCAAAAACACTCCCTACTAAAAAATTCTTCTTGACCCTACCGCAGCTTTGTTTTCATGTAATATCACATTTTTCCTAGTCATACAATGTTTTAAATTTGATGAGATATAACAAGAATTTGTTTCCAATTTGATAAACTTCCTAAGAAAGTCTTGGCAACCTGGTTCGTGCGAACCACAATTCTGCAGAGGGCATCTTTCCTTAAGATGTTCATTTCCTCTTTTTTCTATGTCATTTTAATTCTGCGTCCCTTGATGTGCAGTCCTCAGTTCTCTGTGTTTGATGGGGGGGTGAAGTTCTCCTTCTCCATGAGCACTCATCCACTCTGCCCTCTGGGCAGTAGTCACGTGCCATTCCTCACGCTTCGTGGCACACTCCAGCCAGGTTTCCTCAATCTCCTCTTCAGTGCATCTGAGTTGATGGAGAAAGCACCCAACTGCCTGGATGGACTCCTGTCTAAGTTATAGCGCCTCGTCTGAAAACGCACAACTGCTTGACAAGCACCCTTTCCCTAGAGAGCTCTATGCCCATTCTCAGATTGGCAATTTCAATCCCCTCTTCATAATTCCTACCATGTTTCATAGCTGTCACTTTCAAATCTAGATCTACTTTCTGAGAGAAACCAGAGAGTGTTTGGGTTTTCCTCCGTGTTCTGGACTTGGCCTGGGGGCCTCCTCCTTAGAGCACCAGCTCACACCCTCACTCTCTCTTCCTCTTTCATCTTCAGGACCCTTTCTTAGCTTACACTCTTCCTCCCATCAGCACTTACCTGCCCAAGAATTACTCATATTAAAATTAAGTTTTCTGATCTTTCTTAGTCTTCTGACTTCCACTTAACTTGTTCCCACACATTTCTCAATTTCTTCCTCTCACTCTGGCCAAATTACTAAAGCTACCCTTGTTCTGTCACCAATATCCCCTTTTAATGAATCTAATAAATGATTCTGATCTTTTGAGTCATGGGATGTTATGATTTCTCTCCCCTCTTTGCTAATCACTCTATCTTCGGCGGCAGTACACTCTCTTTCAAAGTAGCCCATGTTTTGTCTTGGTCTCTGATAGGGCTGCTCTGCCAGTCTCTTTCAGGCAGGTATCCCAGAGGCTCCACCTCAATCTGCTTCTCCTCCACACTAAATATTTGTCCAGTGTGATTTATCTTTCTTACTTTCTTGTCACCGAGACACCATGCACAACATGCACAACCTACCTAAAGAGGAAAAGGTTTATTTTGACTCATTTTTTGTTGAGGGTCCAATCAATAGTTGTTTGGCTCCAAGGCAGGGCATCATGTCATGGGCCATAATAGAGAAGAAACAGTTGGTGGTATGGCAACCAGGAAGCAGACAGATGTGAAGGGAAGAAGGAGGCAGACACAGGCCACAGACCCAGTAACTCGCCTTTCCAGCCAGGTTTCACTTCCCAAGTTACATTTAGTCTAAACACAATTAAGTCTCATGATCTTGCTATTGCCCTGTGAATGCACGACACTGTGGGGACACATAGATATCAATAATAACAAGTCCACTTTTATGACTCACTTATGGTCTGTATGCTGAAATTCTCCAGAACTATAGCCCAGATACTATGACAAAACTCAAACCCTGACAAACAACTGCTGAGATTTTTTCAACTAAGGCGTGCAATAAAATTCTAAAATTTATATGGTAAGATACCAGTTCAACGGACACCCCTCTAACTTGTGGCAAACCATCTTTTATTCCCTGTTGGCTATCTGTGAATTTATTTTTTTTTAGTAAATGACATTGTAAATTTTTCCAATTACTAAGCAAAAAAATGTGTGTATTCACATATGTGCGTATGCATGTATGCACATATGTATATAAACACAGCTTCTCTTGAGGCCTACTTCTGCGTACCTAATTCAAATCACCACCATCATTCTTCTATACTACCCACCCACGTAGCTTTCAGCTTGTCTCCCAGGTTCCTATGTGATCCGTCTTTCAAACTACCCACCTTAGCTGAATGAGCATTTTGAAATATAAATATCTTTTATATATCCTCTAATACCTATTCATGTTACTCAGTAATTTCTAACTTTCTGAGTGTGACATCCAAGACCACTATACCACAATCCCTGTTCAACCCTATTTCTGATCTCTTCTCACTTTGAGCTCCTTTGCCTAGTATTCCAAACTAAACACTTTAAAATCACATCTGAATGTCATGTCTTTTTTCTTTACAAAGTTTTTTAAGTTATCACTTTTTAAAATTGTTTTAATGAGAAAAAAAATAGCAATGAAATAGTTTTAAAACAGTAGGACAGTTACAATAATTAATGCATTGCATATTATTGTGTCCATGTTAGTTATTTAGAGAAAAAGATGCAGACATGATATCTTGTCTAAACAATATTAATACAAGCCTTTCTTCCCATTGAACTAAGAGAAAGTAGCTGTATATTTATCCTATCTTATATATGCATATTTTTTCACCACAAAATGGTTCTTTATTTATATACCTATTTTTCTGTTTTGTTTTGTCAAAGGTGGGTGTTCCATTGCTCTTAGATAAGCTGTATTTAGAGAAGGACATTTTCATACTTGATATCAATCCAAAGATTGTAGATACTTACATTCTGAAAAACAACACAATATAGGCCAATAGTAGTGAGTTATCCGCACAAACAGCAATTGTCAGAAGTTGTAGAGTTGCACCTTTTAAAGCTCAGCATATCGAAGAAAATCTCAGCATATTAATATGACTTTACTTTTTACACTTCTTGGTTACACTTTTCTGCTGGATAATTAAAGACCAAGTTAAAGCAAGACCTATAGAACTAAAAATGTAAGTTTTGCTATCTGACAAGGTCAGTCAAATCCCCTCAGGATTTACCCTGGAACAACGTACAGTACCTTGAGGTCCTTTTGTCAGTGTCAGCCATGTGGATGAGTCACGGCCATTGCATGAACAATTTGCTCTCTGTGAAAGCCTGAGAGAAATTTTCACTCTACGTGACCCTACTAGGCACACTACACATTTTCAGTCACTTTCCACTGTTGAACATAATCTCCTTGATCAGAAAATTTGGAACATCACTGAGTTACAGGTTGTCACAGCAGAGGTTCTCTTATGTCCTGAGTATTCACTAACCTTGAAGGGTTAGGACTAAAATATTGGCTATCATTTTAGCCCATTTACCTGCCTAATTTTTCATCTGCAAACTTTAGTTGTTAACCTTCCAAAAGAGAAGCTTAATGATATTATCCCATAACACAGGCAGTTAAGCTTAACATCACTATCTATTTCAATATCCCATACCTTAGACATATAATGGAACTGCTACTTTCCGACAACCATAGATATCCTAAAATTTAAATCTGTATAGAATGTTAAAAAGCAATTATGCATTTTTTCACAGAAATTTAGAAATAAACCATATACAACATTGTAGCAGGACAATCCTGCTACATTGTGCTCTTCTTGTCTCTCATTTACTTTTATTAACTTTTTTTTACAGATATTTAATTTAAAGAGAGTATAGCAATAATTGATATGACATAGAAGCACTACACATTTAGAAAATCAAAATGGCAGGTATTTTAAGCATGGTTTTAGTATTACACATTGCTTTCCACAATGTAGTAGCTTAGTTCACAGATATCAACATATAGAGTTAGCCAGGGTGAAAATTCTACCCATTCAGTGTTATTTTTAAAAACCTGATGGAAATTTTTAGAACTATTGCCTTAACGATCTTGTTTATATGAAAGTATGGTTTTGCCCCTGCCATGTTTCTTGACTTCTCTCTTTTCTCTTCATTGTTATTCCTTAGGTTCTCTTTATCCATTTGACTGTGTGCACCTCTCAATTTTTATTTCTTCTTTTGAGCTCATACACTAGGCAGACAATACAAAAATTTACACATGTGAGTCTGGTTTATTTCACTTAAGAGTATAGCTTCAAGTTGCATCTACTTATATATGAAGGCTTGGAATTTATTTTTCTTTGTACCTGAGTAACAATCCATTATATAAAAGCAGCACATCTTTTTCATCCATTCCTCAGGTGATGCGCATTTTTGTTGTTTCCAAGATTTGGCTATCACAAATTATGCAGCTATAAACATAGGCTCACATATATCACTGATATGGTGTTTTCAGTTCTTTTGGGAAAATTCACAAAAGAGGGATAGCTGGATGGAATAAGATGTCCCGGCCTAGTATTTTGAAGAGTCTCCACACTGATTTGCATAATGGTTGTACCAGTCTACACTCCCATGAGCAGTGGAGAAGGGTTCCTTTACCTCGCAACCTATCCAACATTTGTTGTTGGTTGATTTCTTTATGATGGCCATTCTTAATGGGGTGAGATGGTATCTCAGTGTTTTAATTTGCATTTCCTGAATGGCTAATGATGTGGAACATTTTTCATGTATTTATGTGCCTCTTGTATTTCTTCCTCTGAGAAGTGTGTGTTCATCTTCATCACCCATTATTAATTGGGTCATGCAATTTTGAGGCTCTAATAATTTTTAGTTATTTATAAATTTTAGATATAAGACCTTTGAGTGCTTATTAATTAAGATTGTTTCCAAATTTGTGGATTGTCTTTTTTACTCTGTTGGTGATTTCTTTTGACATTTAGAAACTTCTAAATTAGAGGAGATCCCAGTTTATGATTCTTGCAAGTATTTCCCATTAAATTTTTGCTCATAAATTATTTTCCTACCCCTATGTTATCAAGACTTTCACCTAATTTCTCTTCCAACAGATTTTGGATTTCTGTTATAATGTTTAGATATTTAATCAATTTTTACTTTAGTTTAATACATTGTGGTAGACATGGGTCAAGTTTTAATTTTTGGCATGTATAGAGCCATTTTTTTCAGAACCTTTTGTTAAAGAGGCTACTTTTCTTCCAGTAAGCATGTTTATCTCTTTTGTCAAAGATAAGATGCTGAGTGTGTTTGTAGTTGCATCTGCAGCTCCTAATCCATTCCATTGATCCTCTGATCTATTTTTTTTGCCAGTTCCATGCTGATTTTTGTCACAGTAGCTTCGTAGTACAATTTCAAGTCAGGGATTGTAATGCTTCCTGCTTTACCTTTGTTGCCCAGGGTTTCCTTTGCTATTCTGGGTCTTTTCTGGTTCCAAATAAATTTTAGGAATAATTTCACTAGCTCTGTGAGGTAGATTCCTACTCTTTTGATAGGTATTGCATTAAATCTGTGTAAAACTTTTGGGAGTATGGCAATCTTCACAATGTTGGTTTTTCCTATCCAGGACTAAGGAATATCTTTCCATTTTCTAAAATGCTCTGTGATCTCTCTTTTCAGAGAACAGCAATTTTCATTGAGTAGATCCTTTACTCCTTTAGTTAGATTAATTCCTAAATATTTTTTTTCACAGTACTATTTTAAAAGTTATTGTTTCTCTAATTTGCCTTTCAAAGTGTTTGTTATCTGTATAGAGAAATGACATTGAATTTTGTGTATTGACTTTGTAGCCTAGTATGCTACTGAATTTGTATATTAATTCTCAGTGGAGGTTATTGAGTCTTCCAAATACAGCATCATGTCATCTGCAATTAATGATAGTTTAACTTCTTCTTTATCTATGCTTATTCCTTTTATTTCTCCCTCTTGTCTAATGGCTCTAGCTAATGATTCCAGAACTATATTGAAAAGGAGGGGTGATAGAGAATGTCCTTGTCTTGTACCTGATCTGAGAGTAAAAGCTTTTAGTTGTTCCCTATTTAGAATTATATTTTCACTTGGATTGTCATAGGTGGCTTTTATCAGATTAAGGCAGAAGCCATCTATTCCGATTTTCTATTGGGCTTTGATCATGAATGAGTGTTTGATTTCATCAAGGGCCTCTTCTGCATCAATTGAGATGATCATGTGGTTTTGGATTTTCTTTATTGAGATAGTGTATTACCTTTATAGATGTGTGTATATTAAATCATCCTTGCAACCCTGGGATGAATCCTACCTGGTCATGGTGCATAATCTTGATGATTTGCTGTATTCTACTTGCTAGGATTTTATTGAGGATTTTTGCATCTATGTTCATGAGAGAGATTGGCCTGCAATTGGTATAAAAGTTTTGGTATTGGTATGAAAGTTGGTTCCAGGAATTATTTTGGGAGGATTTCTTCCTTTTCAGTTTCACTGAAGTGTTTGAGGAGTATTGGGATTATATCTTCTATAAATTTCTATTAGAGTTCAGCTGTGAATCCATCAGGACCTGGACTTTTCTTTGTCACTAGGATTTTTATTTATTACATTTTGAATTTCTTTGGCTTTTCGGGGGGTTATTGAGAGTTCTTATACCTTCTTGATTCAGTTTTGGTAATTTTCACCTTTGTAAGATTATGCCTATTTCCTTCTGTGTCTTTTCTTCTTTGAGAGTTAAGATTCTCAAAGTAGCTGTTGTTGATATTCTGAATTTCCACTGGGTCTTTGGTAACTTCACCCTTTTCCTTTCTTATTTTTATTTTATTTTTTATTTTATTGAACTACAAATGTCAATCAGACAGTTTCAAGACACCTTAACAATACAGATTCATTAAATTAATACATTGCAAACTGTTTTCATAATGTTTTGGTATTATACAAGGTGCATACATGATATTATATTTACAGATATTATTTTAGCAGATATCTCTTATCAGTGAATTAAGAGTGTAGCTGCTTGCTTATCTTATTTTTTATACCTGAATTATATCAAAAATTCAATAATTATTTTCCTAGTGGATGACCGTAGTACTAGAAGCCGACATAATATCCTGTCCAACCACCATTAGTGCAGTTGTTGCCTCTCATAGGATTATGTAGAAGCACAGCGTTATCTATCCCAACTGTACTGTCTATACACACACATGATGATTTTTTTCTTTTTATACCTCTTTCTTTGTCTACATCTGTCAAAGGTGGGCACTCCATTGTCATTCAACTAACTTAGGTGCTTGAACTCGACACCACAATCCAACACAGTCCAGCATTCTACAACAATAGTGAGTTATTCAAAGAAGTTGTCAACCATAGCCATTTACAGCTCAGCTTAATATTATGGCCCCACGATGTATACTTTATTTTTATACTTTTCTGCCGGATGGTTAAGACCTAGATAGATCAAGACTTATATACCAACACATGAACTTTATATTTCTTATGTGATCAGTGAAGTCCCCTCAGGGTTTATCTTGTAGTCCTGTACATTATTCTGTAGTTCCTTTGTCTGTGTCATCCATGTGGATGAGTCACGGCCAATACTTGACCAGTTTGCTCTCTGTGAGAGGTTGAGAGAAAGTATTCTCTTTATGTGACTCTCCCCAGGCACACTATAAAACTTCACTCTCTTTCCTCTGTGGCTCCATAATCTCCTTGTTCAGAAAATTTGGAGCTCACCTGAGTTTCATGATTTTGCAGTACAGGTTCTCCTATGTCCTGAGTCTTCACTGACCTTGAAAGGCTAGGGCCAAAATGTTGGCTGGCCTTGTGGCTCTTCTATTTCTCCAACTCTGACTTGTGATCTTAGGTTGTTAACCATCCAGAAGAAAAGCTGATTAGTATCTTGCAGCATATGCATTATCCTTTCTTATTGCTTGTATTTGCATTCTTGCTTTCCTGTTTTTGATTAGGCTATCTAGGGGCTTATCAATTTTATTTAATTCTTCAAAGAACCAGCTTTTTAATTTGTTAATTCTTTATATTGCTTCTTTCATGTTGAGTGATTCATTTCTGCTCTAATGTTTATAATTTCCTTCATCCTTTGATTTTTGTTTTTCTCATGTTTTTTCTAGATATTTAAGGTATAGTATTATGGTATTTAGTTATTCTCATTCTGTTTTCCTAATGTGAATTCACAGCTATAAATTTCCTTCCAAGAACTGCTTTCTTTGCATCCCATAAATTCTGAAGTGTTGTAGCCAAATTTTCATTGAATTTTAGATACTGTTTAATTTCTTGTTTAATATCATCTGTGACCCATTTGTTGTTGAGGAGGTTGTTCTTTAATTTTCATATTTTATGGGGGTTTGGGATTTATTTTGTCATTTTTTTCCAGCTTCATTCACTGTGGTTAGACAATATACATGAGATAATTTCTGTTTTCCTGCATATATGTAAGTGTGACCTATGTATCAGTATATGGTCCATTTTAGAAAATGTCCCATGTGAAGCTGAAAAAAATATGTTTTCAGATGTGGTTTGGTGGAACATACTGTACATGTCTCCTAAGTCCATTTGTTCAAAGTTCTGGCTCAGTTCTGATATGTCTTTGCTAATTTTTTTTGTCTGTTTGACCTATCTTTTAGGGGCAAGAGGACGTTAAGATCTCCTGTTAAGATTATGGTACTGGATATTGGGTTTTTCATGTCCATTAAGATTTGTGTTATATAGTCTGATTCTTCTGGGTTTTGTGCGTACACGTTTATCACTGTTACCTCTTCTTGTATTTGTCCCCTTAACCCGTATGCAATGGCCTTCTTTCCTTCATTTGATTATTCTTGGTTTGATGTTGTGACTGTCTGAGAGCAGGATTTCTACCCCTGCTTTTTTCTGAGGTGTTGGGGCATGTAGTATTGTTTTACATGCTTTGACTTTAAGTCTATGAATTTCTTTAGGAGTTAAGTGTGTTTCTTTTATACAGGATATTGTTGGATTTTGCTTCCTAATCCATTCTTCCAATCTATTTTTTTAATTGGTTAATTTACTCCATTTGCATTGATGGTTACAACTGAGATGTACTGCCTTATGATGGACATGTGATTTACTTCCTATTGTATACTTCTTCTCTTGTATTTGTTTGCTCTATTTGGTGAGTTCTTTCCATTCTCATTTGTCGAGTTGTCATCATTTTGATCTCTCTCTAGGATATCTCTTAGTAGTCTGTGCAGGGTTGGCTTTGTCATCATGAAATCCTTCAGTTGTTCTTTTTCATGGAAGTATTTCACTTCTCTACTGAAATTGAAAGAAAGCCTTTCAGTGTATATCATTCAGAGTTGGATTTTTTTTCATTTTTTGCAAGATTTTTAGTACTTTTCTCCATGGTCTCCTTGGCTTGATGGTTAGTGAAATCTGTCCTTATTCTGATCCTTTAAATGTGATCTGATTTTTTTCTCTAGCAGATTTCAGTAAATGGTTATTTAGCTGAATTTCTGATGTCTTGATTATTCTATGTCTGGGTGTGGTTTTAATTGGTTTGATGTTATTTTGATTTCTATATCTCCAGTTACCTGAATATCAATTGTTTCCCCATATTTTGGAAGTTTTATGCTAATACTTCTGTCCATTTTTTTTATACCATTTCTACTGACTCCTTTCTCTGTGATGCTAATTAGTCTTATTTTGTTCATCTTTACATCATCTTGCAAATGTTGAATTATTTTTTACTGCATTTTAGTTGTTTGCAAGAGAACTTTTCTTACCTTTTCACTAGCTGCAAAGGTGTCTTCAAAGTCTGAAGCTCTATCTTCACTTTTTTCAAACAGTTTTGCCAGCTTGTTATTGAGGTTTTAATTTCCTGTATAGTTTTTTGAATCCATTTCATGCATTCTATTTCTTTCCCATATTGGTCATTCAAAGATTCCATCATTTTTCTATTCTCCTCTATTTTTATCAGTGTCTTCTTTAGAAGCTCTTATTGCTTCTTTCATTATAGTTATACTTTCTTTTTTTACTTCAGAGATTATTTCTGATCTGATTTCCTCTATATGTCTCTGTACTTGATTCTGTACTTCAGACACTATTAATTCAGAGATTTCTTTTTTATTTCAGAGATTATTTCTGCTCTGAGTTCCTCTATGCCTTCTGCAGTTGTTTCTTTACTTCAGATGTTATTAATTCAGACATTTCAGCTGTGCAGTTCCCAATTTCTTCTGTGCTAGTGTCTCCTGCATTTTTTTTCTAGGTCAGCTCTAGGCCTAAGAATGCATTTTGCTCCTTCTCTTTGTCATTTTGTGTAGCATTTTCCTCTGGCCTTTAGTGTACAGCTTTGGTGTAGTGATCACCTTAGCACCTACAGATATTTTTAATCAAGTGAGATTATGTGCTTAAGGCAGTTATACTTATATATTTACAGAACTACAATTCACAACATTAATAATGTGTAGTGATATTTAACAGTTGACAAACTTTTGTAACTAATGGGTTTGTATTTTAGACCATAAGGGCAAACATTATGTCTGTGTAGCTAAACAGATATTAAATTGGGAACTTGTATTTAAATTAGTTCCCCTAAGATCTATTTCATCACCTCCCCTTGATGACATGGGGTCTTTCAGTCAGACTAGTTCACTCTGGTTACCTATTGCCCCCTCTCTCCATCAGGAGAGAAAGAGAGAGGGTGTTCTCATAAATCTGGGTCTAGCAAAGTGTCTCAGCTTACCAGGTCCAGATGTACCAAGTTTGAAATTGGCCAGGTGGGCCTGTGTGGGTCTGGCTGCTGTGCTCTGCTTCTTTCTGCTGCAACATGCGGAAGGGAGTCCACTGTGCCCCTCTTGGAAAATGTTCAGCTCCTACATTAGCTGTGTGGGTCTAGCCCTGATCCTTTCTGAAGGGAGTTCAGCCACAAGGTTGCACACCAGGGCTATATGATAGAAGTGGAGCTGATGAGAGGTTGAGTAGTCCCACACACACAGGGCCTGGTATCTGGCTGGAAGAGGATCCAGCATGTGGGCAGAGGGTCTCACGCACACACCACCCCCTTTTCTTTACAATATTGATCATACATTGATAACTCAGAGGGAGCTACTCATGCCTATCTGCCATTTTTCTCTGTGCAATCTCATATTGTTTCCTTGTTCTCAATTTAGGTGCTGTCACCTCCAGGAAACCTTCTTGCTACACATCTCCCCATAGGTCAGGTACTCTTCACGGTGAATGTTTAGTGTTCTCCACTTGATTCCTTTATCAACATGTATACTGCTTCTTGATTTTCTGTTAGCACAGGTTGTTTCTAACCCCTCTCATTAACATTATACAAAAAGCAGAGTAAGTGATAATTAAAACATTTTTAATGAATAAAAATGAAGTCAACTCACAGACAAGCATTTGTTATATATTCTTGCTTGATGTATATATCTTTTTCAAAGTAACATGAGTTATATAATAATCTTAAAACCAAAAATCAAAT
Source organism: Ctenomys sociabilis (assembly GCA_004027165.1). Classification (NCBI taxonomy): domain Eukaryota; kingdom Metazoa; phylum Chordata; class Mammalia; order Rodentia; family Ctenomyidae; genus Ctenomys; species Ctenomys sociabilis. The sequence goes on from PVKA01002029.1 coordinate 54,918, forward strand.
GTGTTCCAATGTTTTTGACATGAGCCACAAGCATGAATATGGCCTTGTGGGTGTGGTTGAAGACTGCTTTGACCACACAGATCAAGGGATGGGGCACCTCTCTTATGCCTTTAGTGGCAAGGCCAGTAGCTGACAACACCAATTTCACATTTAAAACATGCTCATCACTTCCCATGCTATGTCTAGCTCATAGACTTATCTCCAATATCAGTGTGTTAATAAAACAAATTAGTACATCAATCTTCTGTAATAGGGCATGGCTATCATTTTTGTAAGTAGCTGAAGATAAAGAAAATACTGAAAATGGGATCCTCACTAAATATTACACTCAATACTCATAAGCACCTTAAAATTCCTCTGTTAATGGAAATTCTTCTGTTTTCAACTTTAATACACAAACTGCAAAGTTATTTAACTTAATTCCCAAATGAGACTAAATGTTGGCATTTTTTTTTGTTCAAATAAGAGCTTACACTGACTTTCCTTTACTTCTGGTAACTCTTCTTTCCTGTTTCCAACTCTTCTTTCTTATTTTCACCAGTCCTCACATCTATTCAGGGATTAACCTGGTGACTTCTTATGTCACTGCTAAAATATCACATAGGGTTTTTTTAATCACAGAAGTGGTTTTACAACTACAGTTAAAAAAGAAAAAGTGATAAATTTCCCACCCCATGCTGCTTGGCTACCAACAGACTACCCAAACTCTGTTTGTATAAAGTGATGCCCTACTTGTCTAGCCCAACTTATTGAGGCAAAAATAGGCCATCAGTTGTCCTGCCAGGTAGAAGGCAGGGCACCAAGTTCAATGTTAAGCTCAAAAATCAGTGAACCATTTTGAGTGCAAATTTGTCTAAAATATTACATCGGAAAAATTTACACTGAAAAGAATTCCTTGCCCAAATGTAATTTAAATTACATTGAATATCCTTTAATTTTATTTATTTTTTAATTCTAGCTATTAGGGCAGCCAAAAAGCATCATTTTAAGTCACTATTTCATAGCTAGCTACATCTTACCACCTCCATCATGGCTCACAAGAAAAGCTCCACTATAGACTGGGGAGATAGCTCTGCAGCATAAACTGTTGCCTGGAAAGTGCAAGGTCCGAGTTCAACCCCTGGAACTATATCATGCCAGCCCTGGAACCAGGATAGGTGGCATATGCCTGTAATCTCAGAACTAGGGAGCTGAGACAGGAGGATCACTACCAGTCCAAACCACGTAGCAAGACCCTGTATCAAAATAATAATAATGGTAATGATGATAACAACAACAATAATAATAACAGACCCACTATAAGAATTGCCAGTCAGAGTGGTAATGGAAAAGTACTTATTCTATAAATCCATGTCCAAATTCACCCATCTTGTTTTCTGTTAAGGGACCAGAGGTTCAGTCTCCTTTGACTTGAGCAAGATCACATAGTAAAGGGACAATGATGCTAGGAACAGCTTTAGTTTTCTTATTTTTAGGCATGAGAGTAATTATCTTTAAGCCAAACATTCTGATCGGTATTTAAAGATCTCAGCACAAAACAATCATCTTCTTCAGGCAGACACTGACCAAATGCACATCAGATTGATTAAGTGGAAAATGGTTGTAGATTCTCTCTCAAGAAATCTGAAGGTCATTCAAATATCCACTTGACTTAATAGCATCAATGGCTAGCTCAAGAATAAAATATAACATGTTTCAAGAAGTTGGGAAAGTAAGAAAGAACTAGAGATGTGTGCATTTTCAAGGAACTGGAAATGTCCCAGAGGTGTATTGTGCTCCCTAAACAAATAAACGAACCCTTTAGATCCCAGTGATAGGACATGTGTGGTACAACTGATACTTACCAATGGAAAGACTAATCAGTAAGCCATTTGCATAAAATGGCACATGTGTATTGGAATGCATTAAACTTATTTTTATTTGAAGTCAAAGTCTAGATCTGTTCTATACAATAACTCTCACTCTGTTCTTCAGGACAGCCAGCAAAACAGTGATAAGTGAAACTGATGTTGTTTCCCTAAATGAAATGAAGTTTTAATAATGTTAAATCCCATGCCTGTGATTCTCAAGGATCCCTCTCTGTGTCTGCTAATTTCATGTGCTAACTTGATAGGGCCACGTGGTGCCCACATACTTGGTTAAACATTATTTTAGGTGTATCTGTGAAGGCTTCAAGACGAGAAGGACATTTGAGTTGATGTATTGAGTAAAAGAGGCTGTCATCTCCAGTGCAAGTAGGCCATATCCACACTTTAAAGGAAGTGGATAACACAAAAGACGGAGGAAAAAGAGTTCCCTCAGTTTGACTGAACTTGAGCTGGGGTGTCAGTCATGTTGGGGACGGTGCTGTGTAATGGTTAAGTTGCTGACCAGAGTGCTCTCTGGCTGTCCTGCGAAAGCTCATAGTCACAGTCCTTGAAGGTAGGATAACTTAGCTGTTAAGGACACTACTTACTCTGATTTCAAAGTGTAACTACCAGTCTTAAGGGTACAGCAGTTCTCTCGATTAGCAAGCTTTACTGCTTAGGACTTCTTTGCTGTAACTTCTCTCGGTCTGTTCATTTTGGGTGCCTTTGCCTCAGGTGTGCCTTCCACTTTCTTGTACCTCCCAATACACTAAGGACCCAATAAATACTGACAGTCTAGAGAAGTCTTTGTCTTATCTCCAAGAGAGCTCCAAAAACCACTTTGAACCCCTCTGAAACCATTTTGCATTGTCTTTTTTGTTTCATCATTTTCTATAAAACTGGAAGCCTAATTAGTTCTCAATAAGTCTTCTCATGGCTTTGGACTGAAGCTGAAACGATCAGCAGCCCTAGTGGTTCTCAGGGCTTCCAACAGCAGAGGGAGGCCTCAGGTCCCAGGAGGCCATTCCTTATAATTGTCTATTTATCTATTTTGCTAGATTTATCCAATCCGCAATTAGTTCTGTTTCTTTGCCTAATACACATTTCTTTGTTCCTAGATTCCTAGCAGATGCAGCCATCAAAAAAATCCATACTCTAAGCAAATAAAGGCTTCTGCGTGTATAAAAAGCAGGCTGTCTTTTCTGCAAATCAGCTGCCATCAGGTGGATTTCCTCACTTAGGAAGTGGAATCACAGATCGTAAACATGTACTTTTGAAGGAGAGGGAGTGATGGTTTACCCTGTGCTAGTAATATAAACAGGCACAAGGAAAAGCAGTTCTTATTATCAATAAAAACTGATGACTACAAAAAAAAAAAAAAAAACTGGTGCCTATTCAGAGGGTGCCAAGAACCTGACATGAAACTGCTCAACCAATCAAACAAATAGATCCAGCCCTCTAGCACATGTAATTCATAAAAATTAAAGACAGAAATGGGATGAGAGTCAAAATATCACAGACATATCTAAGATTGAAACCTGATTTGGATGACTATGGATAGACATACGTAGAGGAAGCTCTTAGTAGCTCCTGATACCAAATTGTACAACTGTCAACTCAACTGCTCAGGCAATGGCTTCACGTAAGTAGCTCAAAATGGCTATAGTATTACTATTTATATGTGAAAACTTACAAATTATTGTATCTATTTATTGATTGATCAATCAAGTGAGTGAATGAATGAGTGAGTGGTTTTTCTGAGAACCAGTTTACTATCCTAACACTACCCACTGTAAAAGAACAGTGGAAGAAACACGATAGGGGTCAAGACCAAAAAGTCATCATGCTTTTGAAGAGAATGTAACCAAGGGAAAACCAGAGACCAGTGATATGTTCTTCAGAGGACAAGAGAGTCAAAATTAAACTTAGAAAGGAAGGTCCAGCATATCTCTGCCAGTTAATCTTGTTTGTCAACGTGACTGGATTAAAAGGCTCTTGGAGGTCACCATCCCCATTCACAGGCTGGCCCACTGATGACCTCATTGTGGAATGGGATTCTGGGAGGCAGGGCATAGTTGGAGTAAGTGCATGATGGAGGCCTGAACTCAGGTAGTCCATCTGGTCTCCATCCTCTCTAGTTCTTCCCAACCTTCTCTCCTTCTCAGTTAAACTGAGTCATGTGGTCTTACTCTTCCATCTTCTTTTATCTTCCTGCCTGCACACTAACATACTATGCAATGAAACCTTTAATCTGAAATAAACCTCCTCTCCTTTCTGTTATGGGTTTTTTGTTTCAGCAATAAGAGAGCTGACCAATACAATCTCCATAATTTAGAGACTCTACTTTTAAAACTCTAGTTCAGAATAGAAATATAAGAAGTTTGTCTCAAATTATGGTGAGGCAGATAGAAAGGAGAAAGCATAAACTTTAATATTTAAAAATCAATATGTTCTATAAATGTCTGTTTTTATCTTCATTTGGTTCACTTGCTGAATTTGCTTTTGAAAAATTCAAATACTATGTTTTCTGTTATAAGGAATATAATCTGGAGATCTTAGCCATGATAGATCCAAATGACATTACCAGAGATAGTGCAGAAAATGAAAAGAAGATGACAAAACAAGGGGCAACATGGTATAAAGTTAGATTTCACTTATTTCCAGACAGGAACTAATAGTTAGCTGACAAAATGCAGCTGTGCCTCTAAGTTTGCGAAACCACCTCCAGAGACTGCATGAGACACCTACACAAAAGTAGAGAAGACAAATGCAATGATGCAGGCCTCGCGCCTGTACCCTCAGGGATCACCCCTGCATTTGCTCAACAGTACCAGAATTGCACATTAATTTGCTTTTCCAATACCTTCAAGTCAGGGACAAGCCTTAAACTCTCTGTGTTTATATGGACAAGCAGAAAATTGCTTTTTCTTTTTTTTTTTTTTTTTTTTTTTGCAGAACTACGGATTGAACTCAGGCCCTTGCACCTGTCAGGGAAGCACTTATTCCACTGAGCCATCTCCCAGGCCCCTCTTTTTCACTTTAAAAGGAACTTATTCTATTGTGGGTTTTTTTTTTTTTTTTTTTTTTTTTTTTTTTTTTTTTTTTTTTTTTTTTTTTTTTTTTTTTTTTTTTTTTTTTTTTTTTTTTTTTTTTTTTTTTTTTTTTTTTTTTTTTTTTTTTTTTTTTTTTTTTTTTTTTTTTTTTTTTTTTGGTACCAGGGATTGAACTCAGACCCTTGCGCTTGCCAGGGAAGCGCTTATTCCACTGAGCCATCTCCCTGGCCCAAAGGAACTTATTCTAAACAGAAATAGAATGTATTTCTTGTATTTCTGATGCCAGTTTTGCCGTTCTTCATAAAAATGTTAAGAATAACTTTGGTTATGAAAATGCCCTCTTTATGCAAGACGGAGCATTAATCTCAATGGCATTAGTCAGAAACTGTATATTCATGTTGTAAAACATGATTAAATACATTTTAAATACATGTATGATATACTTGGTCTTCCTATTTAAAAAAAAATTTGTTTGTGAAGTAATTCTTTTTTATTTCCCATATAAAATCACAATTCAATCATAGTTCAATAGTTTTGCCATTCTAAAGAATATATAGGTAAATAGTTCCAAGGAAGAAAATTCATCTCAGTAGCCAATGCTAGAGATGAGTAAATACTCTGTGTATGGAAGACCTCACAAGTCCAAACTTTTGGCTCTAACTCCAGTGCTTTTGCTAGGAGTGGGATATTCTGTGTCTGTGAAATTGATGGAGGTGTATGAAATGTTAACAATATATGATATATTTAACAATTCAGGGGGAGTAAGAGCAAATGAGGTTAATCGAAAGCGAAACACCATGATGCTATCATTTAGCTTCAGCAACTCCAGAAAGCTTCAGCTGATATTCTCAGCCAGGGTCACTCTCACACTTTAATCCTTTCCCCTAAATTCCTGCTGAGTAACCTTGACCAAGTATCCGCAATTGGACATTGCAAGATAAATGGTCTTTAAAATGCCTTCTTCCTGTAAAAGGTCCATTTCTCACCCTCTGGTCACTTTTCCATCCATTTGAATAGTTTCTATTCACTGGCTCACCAGGTAACTGCTTTACCTGTGTTAAAGGTGTTAGAAAATCTGTAGTGCATTTGCTTCATATTTGTGATAAAATGCCCTTGTCTCTTTTGGTGCATGAGCAGTCTTTGCACATGCCAAGAGAGAGTGTTATAACTCCATTTCTGCAGGCACAACCTTGCTTTAAATAGTTTGCCCATAATATAATGTCATGTTTTCTGGAACAGTGGCTCTTGCTGCATCAATTTTTTATATCAATTGTTTTGACAACTAAAAGCAAAAATAAACAAACAAAGCACTCCAAAGGTTTCTGATCCAACATCATTTATTCTACTTCTAGTTTACAATGGCCTGTGTCCAAATGACTTAAAATTACACAAATTAAATCTAAACAAAGAAGTGGCTGCATATAATTATAGGCATCACTACACAGTTTCTGAAAATGCCATTCATGTCATGCTATAGATGGTGACCTCTCTAGAGCTGTACCATCCGCAGTGTGCGTGGTTGTGTGTTATGTCTCTACGGGTCTCATTTTCTTATAATTTTTCATGGAATATCTGACCCAATCACTTGTGTGTTGTGCTCTTCACCAACTTAACTAGCTGATCTTTTGTGTGTGTGTAGATTTACCAAGTCCTCCCTTTAACCTCAAGACTCCGCACCTATAAAATCTTACCAATTTTATCTCCAGTGCCAGAAGGAAATTCTCAGCTGATGATCATCAAAAGTAGAGGTCTCTTAAATGCAGAGATACAAGTCTAAAATCTTCATTTGGTGATCAGAACCTGTCATTTTAGACTCTGAGCTGAAATTTTCAATTTTCTTCAGTTGTGTGGTAGAAATGGAAACTGACTAACCTCATCACCTACTAACATGATAGAACAAAGCCAAAATCAGCCAGCTTGGTTCTTGTCAGTTACAAGGGCTTATAGTAAAGGACTCTAAAGTGATTCCAACAACTTAAACAAATTGTAGACTCTATCATTCACTTGTGTTAAACTAAAACAGTAGGCTGCCCATTTACAAGTCACAGAGAAATATAAATTAATAACAAATACTCAAGGGAAGGTACATCTTAACACTAAGAAAATGTATCTCATGAGACATGTTAAGAAAGAAGGAAAAGATCTAATGTTGAGGAATTCCAAAACATGTACTGTCATATACCATTTAGAAATTAAAATACTCACAATTTTTTAAAGCATTATGGCAAGAACAAGTAAAACCATAAAACTGAGCTTATACATTTGATTTATTTCACTTAATATTATATTCTCAAATTGTATTCATTTATCTATCAATGCCTCATTTCTCTTCCTTTATGACAGAATAGTACTTCGTTATAAAAACAAAACTAAAAATCAATACTTTTAACATAGACATTCTACTTATAGTAATAAATTTAAAGAAATGACCCAGAGATATGTATAAATAAATATATATGAAGGTAAATATACATGGAAAAAATTATCAAAAACCCTAATACATTCTTAATAAAACCATGATGCATCTATTTGTTGTAATATAATAGAAATGTTAAATGACAGGCAAAAACCAGCCTTATATACTATTCAGTGGAACAAGTCTCCAATTTATCCCCTACGGTAGAATGCCTTTTCAGGGAAAACATTAGTGCTAGGTAAAATGTGACACATTATCTTAATGCCTAGGTGACCTCACAGGAAGTAAAGGATATTAGTTAATCAGAAGCAAGAGAAAAACAGCAAAAACAAGTCCACAGATCAGGTGTGCAGTTGAATCTGAATTTTCCTGGTTACTACCTATTGTGTCTGGAGACTGAGTTATACTTGGGCATGGTAAAGTCAGGAGACAGATGTGATCCTAGAAGCGATCACAGGAAGAGTGTAACAAATTTCTACATCACCAGAAGTGTAACATTTTGGGGGATTAATCCATGGAGGGAGTAAGGGAGGGAAGGAGAGAAGAAAGGGGGGAGGGAAGGAGGAAGGAGGAGAGGGAAGGATTTATGAATATTTCTAATTATACACTTGCATATGAAGATGAGATTTTTCATCATGTTTGTGGACTGAAGGCCTCAAATTAAAAGTTTGTGCTAGATTTGACCAAATTTCCAGGGAAGATATAATAATATAAAATATCCATGTTCCTAATAACATTATATTTTATGCACAATATGTAAAAATATATCTTAAAATGATAAGCTGTGTACAGAAGTTCTTTCTTGTGATCTCAGTACTAGGAGAAGTAGAATGATCTCAAGTTTGAGTTCAGTCTGAGGAATTGAGCAAGACTGTCTCAAAATTAAAAAAATAAAAATAAAACAAGACAGCATGGCCGTATAAAGGAGGAGCCTTGTGCAGAGCTCCTCAGAGAAACTCAACTAAAAACACAAATAATTGGAAGAAAGGAAAAAACCATACACCCTAAAGCCAAAATCAATCTGAAGTGAGCAGCTTGTAGATCAAGCAAAACACAGATAAAGGATGTAATGAAAGGGTGAGTCAGCCCTTCCAGCTGCTGGTGGGCTGCCGTGTCAGGACGACTTCCAACCATACTTGGAGACTAAGAAGAAAAACAAAAATGGAAATACTAAGATACTGCATTTGAATCAAGAGGCCGTGCAGGGTAGACCTAGGATATGAGCTCCCCTGTCTCTTCTGCTCTCCACCAAGGAGAGGATGCAACAGCAGCAAATTCTGCTGACACATGAATGAGGGAACTGCTCCCCCCCAGAAGACCAAGTAGTTTTCTCTTTTCTGTCCCTTTCCTTCTGTACACCAGGGAGCTAACAGGAACCTCTAAGAACAAGATTAAAGACTTCGGCTGTGCTTAGCAAATAGAACAGCCAACCCTTTCCCCATGACCCATAGTTACAGAGGCATGCAGAGTTAAACAGCCTTAACAGCCTTACACCATGGAATTGTAAAGCTTGGATCCATCCTTACCCAGGGCCAGGAGCATAAAGAAGGCCCATAGCACCCTCTTCCCCTCACCAAGATAAAGTTACAGACTACAGCAGGGGCTGGCAGGGGTGGCAGTGGTGAGTTAGCATTCCCCCTTCAGGACACTGAGCACTCTGGACTAGAGACAGCAGAAGCAGAGGACTGTACAGCATCCCACCCCAACCTGCAGCACATGACCTAGAGGACCAAGACTTGCCAGTGGAAGAGGAACACAGAAAGCTGAGCAAGGACCCAAAGAACCAGTAATGTGTGGGTCTGGAAACTGTGCCCTGTCTCTGTCAGAAATCAGCAGAGCAATGAGGAGAGAGACACAGAAACAGGTGAAGGAATGAGAGCCTGCTAAAGCACATACAGGAAGTACTGGCTTATGGCTCCAACCACAGGCTGCCACACTTGGAGGCCAAGATGGGCCTCAAACCCAGCACAAATTCTGATGATGGTTTGGCAGTGTTATCTAGAAGTTCTATGCTGTCAATGAACATCAGAGCCCAACCTTTTAAATTTTATTTTATTTTTCTTCTTTCTTTGCTGCTTTGTTTCCTTTTTCTTTTCTTTTTTGTCCTTTACTTAGAGTCCTGGCCCTATCGATGCATCTTCTTTCCCTTCTTCCTCAATCTGCCTCTCTAGACTTCATCATATTTTCATATCAGTGAATTCTCTCTTTCATTTCTCTAGTTAATTTTATAGTCCTTTGTTTGCTCCTTCATTCTTTTTCTTCTACCCTCTTCTCTGTTTTCACACCAGCCTTCTTTCTTCTTTATGTATTTGCATTTATCTCTGTTTTATCTACTGTCATAAACTTTCCCACCACAGGGTAAAACCCCACTCTACAGGGGGAAACACTTTGCCAACCAGCTCTCAATTTATGATCAGTTCTGTTATATAGCCCTAGATTTTCTCCTATGATTTAAGATACAAAATTAATAGTCATTGCAGTTTGTACATTTCTAAACTGTACTTGATGCTTCTGATATTGTTAATTATACTACTTGAGCTAGGAAGTCATATCTGGTGCTGTCACTGCTGCAACAATATTAAGAAGTTCTGGTGATAACCTCACCACATTTGGCTGGGAACTGAGCCAAATAGCAATATTTCACTCTTAATTTATTGGGAACTAGTGAAAATGGAATTTTTTAAAGAACTACAAAATTAACACAAACACCAAAGACACAGTCTGAAATGCCTAAGTATAAATCTTACAATGTACATACAAGAACTGTATATTGAAAGCTATAAATCAAAACTCAATTAAATAGAAAAATATGTAATGACAACAGGTTGAAAGACACATGCTATGATTTTAATTTTTCCACATGGATCTATACATTCCACCACAATTCAAATAAAATTCCAACACTTTTTTAATAAAAATGAACAATACACTTAAAGAATTTCAATAGAAAAATTAAAGAAAGTAAAACACACAAAACAATTTTTAAAAAGAATAATGTTAAGGGACACACACTATATAAAATTAAGATTTCTTTTGGTGTTCTGGTAACTAGAACAATATGATAGCATAGAAAAAGTAAACACATAAATAATAGCACAAGATAGAGTACAAAAATAGACCCACAGGGCCAGGGAGATGGCTTAGTAGGATAAGCACTTCCCTGACAAGCGCAAGAGCCTGAGTTCAATCCCTGGTTACACCAAAAAGAAAAAGAGAGAAAGAAAGAAAGAAAGAAAGAAAGAAAGAAAGAAAGAAAGAAAGAAAGAAAGAAAGAAAGAAAGAAAGAAAGAAAGAAAAGAAAAATAGGAAAAATAGACCCATTTGTTTTTCAGCAAGGGTACAAAAAACATTCAGTAGTAAAAGAATAATCTGTTCAGCAAATGGTTCTGGAATTTGTTGGACTTCCATGTGGTACTCCATCCAAACAACAAATAAAAAGAGATCGTACTATGTCAAATCTACAACTGTGAAAATTCCAGATGAAAACTTGGGAGAAAATATTATTAGCTTTGGGCCATGTAGTTTTCTTAGACACAAAAATCAAAAAACATAATCCATAAAAATAACATAATTTAGCTGCATTAAAATTAAGAATTTCTACTCTTCAAAAGACAGAGATAAAGGAATAAAGACAAAATGATGAACTGGGAAGAAAAAACTGCATATCCAATAAAAATCTTACAGTTAGAGTACAATTATCTAGCCCAACATAGACCCAGGCAAACGTCTCAGCAACAAGATCACCCAGTTTTTTAACTGAGCTAAACAGCTGATAGGACCTTTCATCAAAGAAGACATGAATGTCAAATAAGAATATAATACGATAACATCACTAGGTCTTAGGGGAATGCAAATTAAAGCCACTTAAAATGAATACATATTTATATAGCAAAATATATGGAAATTATTTGTGATCACTGCAAATATTCCTTAAATAATAAACAGATAAACTGTTATACACAAAGTAGCATAGTGCTCAGCAGTAAAACTGAACTACTGAACAGAAATCAGAACACAATGAACCTCATATATGCTATACTGCTGGAAAGAAAATGGACTTAAATACATGATGTAGAAAGATAATGGCTTGTTTCACATTTGCAAAAGAGAGCCAGGGATATAGCTTAGTGGCAGAAGTGACTGTCTGGCAAGCTCAAAGGTCTTCAGTTCAATTCTCAGTACCAAAAAAATATCAAAAGATAACAATGTAGAAAATGTATATACTATATAGCTGACAGCAGTGACTACCAGAAAAATGCAATGCTTATGGGTATATATATATATATATATATATATATATATATATAATGTATATATATTTCATATACATATATATAAATATATATATGAAATCTCACACACATATATACATATATGATCAATAATTGCCAGAGGCTAGGAGCAGTCAGCAGGGTTGACTGCAATCTGATATGCGGTTATTTTATGAGGTGACAGGAGTATTAAAAATCTCGAGTACATGTTAATTATAATGAAAGCAGAATTATTAACTATATTAAGAATTTTTAGGGAACTCCAGAGGCTTGAGGGCAGTCTGCAGAGCCACGCATCAGCCTCGGTGGTGGAAGGAAGAATGTCATTACTAGAGGGGAAGTTCCAGGCCTATATTTTGAACAAATACATTTCACCTCAACTGCTCCTCACACCTTGTCTTCCAATGTGCTTTCCCTATTTTGCAAGAGCAGAAAAAAAATGGGATGAAATTGAATCAGACAAGTTTCTTCCCTTTTTCCCCAGCAGTGAAATTTGGTGGTCATTTTGAGTATACTTGGTAAAAGATGACTATAATCGATGTTTATGTAGAGTAATAAGGCCATGACTAGACTACTTTTATAAAGTTTGAAAAGAGACAAAAGTGAACTATGATCTGAGGAACTGGAGCACCTATTACATTAGGAGATCAGAAAATAGGTGGTGATTGCAAAGAGCTTCTGGGACCTTTTCTTCTATTGGTTGTGGCTACCCTAGTAAGATCGCTTCATGGAAATTCAAGGACACACTCTCAACTTATGCATGCTTCCTGTATCCATGCTACACTTCAATAGAAGTGAAGCACATGTAATTTGTTGAGACAAGCGAGGGAAGGTTTGCTGCACAACTGGCAGCAGTGACTACCAGAAAGATGCAATACTTATGGGTACCCAGGAATGGGTGAAATCTTACTTCCCAAACTATGCTGAAGGTGTATGGCAGTTCTTTTCAAAAGGTTTATATGTACATAGGATTTATAAAGTCCTATGTGAAACAATACCTATGTGTATTTTACAATACAAAGAAACATAAAGAATAATATATATATATATATATATATATATATATATATATATATATATATGTTTACAAAATGTATTTATATCTGTGTGTTTGTAGTCAACAGTGAGGTGATTTTTTTTTAATCTATGTAAAGAAAAAAAAGAGGGGCCGGGGAGGTGGCTCAGTAGAATAAGTGCTTCCCTGGCAAGCACAAGGACCTGAGTTCAATCCCCAGTTCTGCCAAAGAAAGACTGAAGAAACATACACTAAAATGCTTTCAGCGTATCTTTTTTGGATATAGGAAACTTCTGGGCACAACTTTGTATTTTCGAAAATATTGGGGATACTACTCTTTTAGAATATGAAGGAAAGATCTAAACAACTCTGACACATCAAATCCAAGGCAGGAAAAATACCTGTGCGAAGCCCCCTGGCCTTTGGGGCGGAACCTCACAGAACCGGTTGAACTGAGATTCTTTGGCCCGCCCCTGCTCTGGAGCTCACGGACCTGATAGGCTAGGATCAAAGGGGTGGGGGCGGTTGGAGCAGAACCTTCAGGGACGACGGAGCACGGAGGAGGCAAAGCCAGGCTGAATCCCAGATGCTCAGGTAAGGAAGAAAGTAGGTCTGCCCAGTTGGCTGGCTGGGCAGGAAGAGAGGTGAGCATGCGAGAAGCTTGACTTGGGAACGCGTGGCTTCTTCCCCACTTAGAGTGAGGCACGACGTTGCTCACGTATAATCCTAAATTGTTGTCAAGACATCATTTTCTGTAGGCGGTTGGAAGGCTAGGGTGGCTGTAACTTGGGCACAACTTGGCTCAGTCTGTTTCCATGCAAAAGGAAAGACTAGGGAATTAGCCCGTCCAACTCCCCGTACTGGAATTTTCATTTTTGTTTTGATGTATCCTGGTTTGTGCTCCCTGAAGAGTCACATTTTAGAGGACGGTTACCTCTAGTCAAGCAAGAGCTGATGACTGTGTCAGGGTGCCGATTTGTTAAGCTTTGTCACATGAGACGTTGTGTCACTAAGGCTTAGTTTCGCACTGGACTAAAGATGTTGAAATGTAGGGAAACAGTCAATAGAAGTGCCCTCCATCTCAGACATAGGCCAGGTTATCTTCCCTGTATCCTACCATACACCCAGAGTAAAAATGTGTGCTCAGAGTGACTAAATGCACGCATGTCTTCCTAAGGACCCTGTGGTTGGAGAAGGGCTCTGCACAAGCAATGCAACATAGCTGTCAAGCTTTGTTCAATGTAATGTACTCTTTTTTTTTTTGACACAGGGTCTTGCTCTGTAGTTCAAGTAAAGGGGTATAGGCATACACCTCCAAGCCCAGTTTTCATCTCATTTTCTTTACCCATGAAGTACTTATAGGCAATAAAAAGGGACTTTGTTCTTGAAACACCAAGCAATGTAACAGTAAGCTGTTGGATTGAAATGGACACATGAAAACTTGCTTTGTATTGGTATTGTGTTCAATGTCTTATGCTGTTTATTGTGCTAAATGAATGATACACCTGAGAAGATTCAGGCTCTTTCTGATGTCAACAGTGGTACCTGGATGTATACACATGTCCTCATTTCAATGTTATCAGAGGCTAGAGAGACTGCTTCCAGCTTTAAAAAAAAAAAAAAAAAAAAAAGAGTTAATGGATTTTTTTGTCTTCATGTGTGACAAAACTTGGAAACTTTTATATAAGAATAAGTAAATAATATCAGAAGAGAAGAACTCAGTAGAAACAAGTTAGAACAGAGCACTTCAGACCACCTAGCCCTGCATCACCTGTACTGCTTGTTCTTCATTTAACCTATGAAAAAGGAAGGAAATACTTCTGCTAATGGGGGAGAAAGGATGCGACAGGAAGCCAGGCTTTTCCACAGCATCTCAGCAAGGCTTAAAATGACTTTAAAGCCCTTCTGTGAATGCATAGGCCAAACTACCCTAGGGAGCTGCCATCTTGTATAATAAAGTACATAATCAAGATAGAACTGGTATTTTTTTGTATTTCCCAAGTGGACTTTTCACTAAAATAGGTCTTCAACCTCATTCAATCTGTTACTCATCTGTGTTATTGTAACCAAATGGCTAAACATTCCCATCTGATCATTTTCAAAGATATTCCATAGAGAAATAAATTTAGAAGCCATTCAGGAAAAAATTCTTCCCTTTCTTTTTTCTTTCTTTTTTTTTTCCTTTGTCACAGTTAAGAATGGGAAGAACTTAGCTGTAAATTGGTCATGCTCTGGGCAATGAAACCAGGACCTGGGAAACTGATTACAGCTTAAGGCAGCACATGACCATGACTCATGACATGAAATCTTACAATGATCTCAGGCAGACAGCCAAGTTCATTGCTTCCTGAAAGATGACTTTTTGCTAATTAAGAAGCATAATGACTAACAGCTCATCCTTTACATAGAATTTGACTGCAAGCTCTTCTTTTTTTATGTGACACTTCACTCCAAAACAGATGATTAGGTATCCCAACAATGGTAGGTCAGGGGAACAGAAGTGAAACAAATATTTATTAATGTTTCCCTTAAACATCCTTTTATATCAAGGAGCCTAGAACATTGTCTCTCAACTAGTGTAGAATACACTGTGTCATCTTCTTGGAAAGTATCACACAAGGTGTAGCATTTTGCACCCATAAAGAGTCCTGCTAAGTTTCTTCAAAGATGTTATAAAATAAAATGTTAAAGCAGTCTAGCCAAAACAGAGACTATAACTTATCACAACTCTGGCTGAATTTCAAAATATACATGATGAATGAAGATGAACCATCTGTCCACTAGAAAGCCTATTTCCCAATTGTCTAATTTTTAAAAATTGATGAGCAATAATGATAATAATGACAGTAATGATAGCATAATTGCTTACTGAGCACTTACTATTACCCCGCACTCCCCCTCTGGTACTGTTATCAACAACAACATGAACTGGATATCAGCCCCATTTTTTAAATGAGGAAATAGCACACTGTGGCTGTGACCGATACCATCATCTTTCTAAATTATCTGTTACGATAAAGAAATTGTTGTGAAAATAATCTGAGGGCAAAAAGGCAGTTTTACTTCAACATTTTAGAAAATCTTCAGGACTGAATTTATTTACTTATAATATGATGTGATAATATACACTGATGTGTATCTATTATTAATATTTGGAATTCATGTATTTGAGCCACTCATGTTTCACAATTTGGGCAACTTCAAAAGGTAATTGAGCTGATTTGACACAGATAAGTGTTAGAATGTTCCTATATTTAACCTTAATGAGTAGAAGCTGAAGCTAAAATCACTCTGTAATCTAGGATAGCAGAACAAGTGGAAAAATGATGTAGTTTTAAGTAGGCCATTTAAAAAAGCAATGTTTTGGGTGAAGTAGTATTACGATACTGAATAGAAATCAGAACTCCTCTTGTCAATTCTAGTTCATAGGTGAATTAGTTGTTTTGTTTTGTTACTTGTTTTAAATGTACTTTAAAAAGCTGTACATGTACCTTCAAAAGTAAGCATCTAAGTACAAAAAGATTAAATTTCTTTCTAGGGAAAGAAACTATACATAACTCTATTGTAATTGATGGTTTCTTCAAAGCATTTGAAATAAAGACTTGAACATATTGGTCTTGCTTTTCTTCGAGTTCCTGTAACTGACTACCAGTGAGGATGATAGTGTCCCGTGATCGATGAAAAGTTGGGGGCGCTCTGCCTGGGCCTGTGCTGCTCTGCTGGAGGCGCTCTCCTCAGGAAATCCCTCACTGTGAGCATCCATCAGATTTCACATGCGTGAATGCTCCAACGCTCTCACCAATTCTCACTTAAATTCCTATTAGCCAGCCTAACTCGAGCAGAAGAACTCAGTGCTGTCATTAAAGATTGCCCAACTTACAGCCTGAGAAGATATTGTACTTTCACCCCTCTTCCCCCTAAAATGGATGCGTTTAACTTGTTAGAAATCAGTTCGATTTCATTAAGTGGAAGACGTAAGGAAAAGAAATCTATGGCTTAAATCACCGCTTCACACCCCCATGCGAGACCTAAATGTAACTAACGGGGAAAACGAGCCTTGCAATAGTCTTGTGATCTTTGCATTGTCCCAGCGTAGGACCCAAATCTAAAAATCTCATCTATAAGAAAATGAGTGTGAGTGCACACAAGCTTGTAGGAGAGAGCGCTCATGCAGGACCCCTTCAGAGGACGGGACTGCACACAGAGTTATACAGTGCTTTTAGGTACTGGCAACAAGGGTTGATTAAAGCTCTCAGAAGTTCAGGGCTCTTAATTATTTTCTTATCTTTTATATTCACAATTGTATTTTTTGTTCATTTGTTTGTTTCGAAACAGGATGTCGCTAAGTAGTCCAGGCCGGCTTTGAACTCACTAAGTAGCCCAAGACTGGCCTTCCACTGAAAGCAATCCGCTTCAGTCTCCTAAATGCTGAAATTATTCACTAACATATTTAATAGTGAAAGAAGTGTTCTGAACACTAGGATCACTATCAGCTTGAGGGGAAAGAATCGATACACATTAATATCAACAGCATTTATAATTTAAACATTTCAATCAGCAGATTAGCTAGAATACATTTAAGATTGTTACCGAACTGACTGACTCCATGAGTGTCGAAAAGGAAGTTATGTAGTGCATAGTTTATTTCCTGGCTGGTGCCATTTTTCTTTTCCGTTTTCCTTCCGTAGATTCTGCCTTGCAAGGGCTTTCACGTTACCCTTTTTTTGCCACAGGATTTCTTCACCTGCACTTACACTAAACTGGTCATCTGACTTTCTTCTTTTGATAGCAACTGGCTGCTTCTGTTTTCAAGCATTTATCTCTCAACTTCCCTAATTTTCAATATGTTTCCATTCTTTCAGGCTGTTTAATCCTCCACTGTGACCTTAAAAGTGTGAGTGGGTATGGGTGTCAACACGTGGAGATGCTGTTTGGAAAGTCTTTGAGGAGCCTGATTTATCTTTACTTCTAAGACCAAGAATACTCTTTCTCTCCAGGATAGTCATACCCAAAGATGTATGCTGGTTTGTTTATAAAGTGATGGCAGAGGTAAACAATTTCTTGTTATAGCAGAACTCATCATTCAGGCTCTTGAGATCCAGTTTCTGTTAAAGTAGGAATGGGTAGAAAACTATTAAACCCTGTTCATCATTGGATTTGGTTGTACAGCCAGCTTCCTGGAAACTGAGGCAGAAGGATTCCAAGCTGGAGCCCAACCTGGGAAATTTAGCAACCTTATCTCAATACTGAAAAAGGTTTTGGGAGCTACAGTTCAAGGCCAAGACCCTCAATTCAATCCCTAGTATGGGTTGGGGGTGTGTGAGAGTGGGGGCATACCGGTCAGAGGGAACTCAATGATGATATAAAGCAGTTTATTTCCTGGATGTTACTGGTACAAGCCTGAAATTCCATCATTAAGGACCTTGAGGCAGGAGGATGGCAAGTTCAAAGTCAGTCTGATCTACATAGCAAGCCTATCTCAAAAACAAACAAATATACAAATTATTAAATTAAAAATGAAATGAGGTTTCTTCACTGAATAGTTAGTAAAACTAATGTTTACATTCTCTGTCAGGTTTATTTTTCCCTCTCCAATAGTCAACAATGTCTTCCTTTCTAAGACACAGGAGAACAGAAGCTCACTCGCCAACATGGCTGCCAGGAAGGAAGGCTTGTGGTTTCGCTGGTCCTTGCTGGCCTGCGTGCAGATCTTTGCCTGGGGTTGGGCCTGGACTAAGGTAAAACTGTTCCTAAGATCATATCATCATGCCCTTAGATCACATTTTTCTCAATATAACAAATTCTGGGCCAGCCAGATAGCTCAGTAAACTATCTATCCTAACTATTCTGTGTATACAAATATAAAATGGTCCTTCCTTCCTATACCCTTTTTTTGTTTAGTCCTGTCAGAAATGACTATTCTATTGGAATTCACTTATAATAGGTGCTTGAATTCAGTGAAACACTCCCACACAGTCCAGCATTCCACATTAGTAGTAGGTTATCCAAAGAAGTTGTTGACTGGAGCCATTTACAGCTCAGCCTTTTATTATGGTTTTATATACCTAGCTTTTATACTTTTCTATTGAACAGTTAGGACCTAGATAAAGCAAGATCTATATAACAAAAAAATGTAACTTTTGTATCTCATGAAGTCAGTCCAATCCCCTCAGGGATTATTCTGTAACCCTGTACCTCACTGCAGATCCTTTGTCAGTGTCAACCATGTGGATGAGTCACAGCCATTACTTGACCAATTTGCTGTCTGTGAAAGCCTGTGAGAAAGTTTTCTCACCATGTGACTCTCCTTAGGCACACTATACATCATCAATCACATTCCTCTGTGGCTCCATAATCTCCTTGATCATAAAATTTGGGGCACATCTGAGTTACATGATGTTATAGTATGGGTTCTACTATGTCCTGAGTCTTCACTGACCTTGAAAGGCTAAGGCCAAAATGTTGGCTGACCTTGCAGCTCTTCCATTTCTCCAATTTTTGATCTGCAAACTTAGGTTGTTAACTCTGTGGAAGAGAAGCTGATTATTACCCTGCAACATGCAGTTCAGTTTACTCTAACTATCTATGCAAATATCAAACATCTTAGACATAACATGGAACAGATATTTTCTATCAAGTATTGATGTATTGAATTTTAAGTTCTTACAGAATATGAGGAAAAATTGTATTGTACCCATATTATTACATAGAAATTTAGAAATCTAACCATATACAGCCTTGTGGCAGAATAGTCTTGTAACATCTTTTTTCCTTGTGTCTTTTTTTTTTCATTTATTACCAAAAAAATCTTTTACTTATGAGACAGTATGGTAATAATTGGTATGTCATAACAGGAAGTATGTATTTAGCAGACCAGAATGGCAGGCATTTGAAGTGTGACCCTTCTAGTACACATTGCTGTCTTCAGTGCAGTTGCTTGGTTCACAGGCATCAGCATATGTAGATAGTGAGGTTGAGAATCCTACCATTTAACTGCTACTTTAAAAAAGCTGCTGATGTTTCTCAGCACCTTTTCCTTGCCCATCTTGTGTGTACAAATGTATAGCTTTGTCCCTGTCCTGTTTCCCAGCTTTTCTCCTTGCCCTCTCCTCATTATCGAATCCTCAATTCTCGCTTTCCTTTTAGTTGTGTTATATCTTTCTATTTGTATTTCTTCTTTTGATTTCTTATACTAGGGAGACTATACGATATTTGCACAGATAGGTCTCATTTATTTCACTTATGAGTATATCTTCGAGTGGTATCCATTTAAATATAAATGCTTCAAGTTTATCATTCTTTATAGCTGAGTAATATTCCCTTGCATAAAAATACCACATCTTTTTCAAGCATTCCTCAAGTGAAGGGCATCTTGGTTGTTTCCAAGATTTTACTATCACAAATTGTACTGCTATAAACATAGGTCACTTATATCACGATGATATGATGTTTTCAGTTTTTCCAGAAAAATTCCCAGAAGGGGATAGCTGGCTTGATGGGATTTTCAGTCCTAGTTTTGTGAGGAGTCTCCACAATGATTCTCACAATGGTTGCACCAGTCTGCATTCCCAGCAGCAGTGGAGAAGGTTCCCTTTTCCCCACAACCTCTCCAATATTTGTTGTTGGTGGATTTCTTTATGGTAGCCATTCTTTCTGGAGTGAGATGGTATGTCAGTGCTGTTTTTATTTGCATTTCATGGATGCCTAGTGGTGTGGAGCATTTTTCATACATTTATTCGCTTCATTAATTTTGTCCTCGGAGAAATATGTACTCATCTCAGATGCCTATTTTTGGATTGGGTCTTTAAATTTGAGGGCCCTAATATGTTTTAGTTCTTTATAAATTCTAGAGAGCATACTTTTGTCTGAGTGCTTATTAGTTAAGATTTTTTTCGAAATTTGTGGGTTTTCTTTTTACTTTGTTGATAATTTCTTTTGACATGCAAGAACTTCTCAATAAGCATTGGTCCCAGTTGTCAATTTTTTCAAGCGTTTCCCATGTGAATGCATGTTTGTTCATGAACTCTTTGCCTATCCCTATGTCTTCAAGAGTTCCTCCTACTTTCACTTCCAGGAAATTGAATGTTTCTGTTTTAATGTTTAGCTCTTTGATCCATTTTGACTTCAGCTTAGTGCATGGTGATAGGCCTGGGGCAAGTTTTAGTTTTCAGCATGTAGAAAGACAGTTTTTCCAGCATCATTTGTTAAAGAGCTAATATATATATATATATATATATATATATATATATATAATATTTAGTATATGCTAAATAATAGTGTAGTAGTAATAAGTTGGATAGCAAGAACAAGCATGGAGGGTTTTTCCCTCTTCTTATCATGTTTTTAGTTATTGTAGTGAAAGTGCAGCTTCTTTCTGTCAGTGCTGTTTGTTGAAGTTGAATAGTCAAAGGTCCACTGCCTTCTACCAACCCCAGGCATGAACTGAACATTTCCAAGCTACAGAATCTCATTTGGTTTGTATTGTTATTCTCCCCTGGAGCATTTTCATCAAAAAACATCTCCCATCAAATTCTTACCCTATCTTATAGCTCTCATTTTCAAAAAGTGTGCAAGTTACAGATGGGGACATGCATAGAGGAATGACCTGCCTTAGGTAAATTCAAGATATCCGATGTACAAAACTTCAAACTATCTTTATCCCATAATTTCATTCATGTAATCCTCTTAATAATGCATACAAACATTTAGATAAATGCAAAAAGTGTAAGTGCACAGCTCATTGATTTTTTTTCCTTTATCAAGTGGGTACATTTGCTTAATCAACTCTCAGAGCCAGAAATGGTACTCATAAGCGTAGAAGACCCCTCTTGCTCCAGTTATTAGAACCCCCTGGAGGAAAACACTACTCTGAGTCCTTAGGCAAAAATTAGTTTTACTTACCTTTGAGTTTTATTTAAATGGTTCATACTATTTACATTTTTCTGTAACTGGCTGCTTCTTGCAGTATTTTATGAGATTCCAAACAGTTGCTTATATTTCTAGCCCATTTGCTTTCACTATGTCACAATTATTTTTCATTGTTGATGGATATTGGGATAGTTAGTGTATTCTCATTCTTTCAAATGCTACTGTGAAATTATTATCTGTGTGTTTGAACATATTATGCATTTCTGCTAGCTAACTGGGAAAATTTCACCCATACTGGAAGAAAGGAGATCAGGGCTGCCAATTTTCCAAAATGGTTGCACCAAATTGCTTTTATATCTGCAGTTTATGACATAAACTATTGTTTATCTTCTTACTTGTAGCCATTTTGATAGGTTTATCATGGCATCAGCCTATGGCTATACTGAGCACTTCCTTGATGACTAATGAAGGAAATGCTAAATTTCTTCAATGATTTAGTGGTCATTTGGAGATTGTCCTTGGGGACACAGCAAACATGCTGGCCAATTTCCCTACATGAGCATCTGCTCTTTCCATGTGGATTTATGGAAGTCCTTTATTTATTCTGGATATGAGTGATTGTCAAATAAATACATTGCAGATATTCTTCCCATTCTGCTAATTACCTTTTCATGTTTGAAGGCATGTTTCCACAAACAGTATTTATTATGGCTTTCACATTCCATATCCAAAATGCTTAGGACAAGATTTTGGGGGTTTAGATTTTTTTTTTTAATTTTTAATTTTCATAAACAAAATTATATATACTGGGGAGATCTAACTCTAAACCTGAAAGTTATGTTTCATTTAAACTTTGGTATAATATTATTAGTGAACCTGCTTTCTGACTGACCAGGTACATGACAAATTTTCCATTTGTTTCAGAGAGGGAAAGAAGGAGGGCCTGAGCAGGTTGCCTAGGAAGCTGCCTCTTTCTGGGTATTTTTAAAGGGCAAAACCATGCGGGACTAAATTTCCCCATTCTGATGTGGTGGCAGTGCTTAGAAAAATACAGATTGTTGGAACATTTCAGACTGCATATTTAGGATTTTTTAGATCAGTTGTGCTGAGTTTACATGCATAACAGAGTTTGATTTATTAGTTTTTTAGTCTGGACTAAGAAATACTTTTCTACCATTTTTATCTAAAGTATTGATGTTATTTCTATATTTAGTTTCATAATACATACAGGATTGCTTGGATGTGTATCCTGTAAGTTAGAAATCAAAAGTAAAAATTCTAAAATGGCTGAAATATAGCTCAGCAAGAACATCTTGGTTTTCATGTCACTTACTGGAAAGGGCGCAATTCTTAGTCTTGCATGCTCAGATGTTAGGGTCACTTGTCATAAATTGACACTTGCGTGTGAGTCTATTCCTAAACATTATATTCTGTTCACATGGACCCAGTGGTTTATCTTTGCATTAAAGGGTAGCTTGATCACTGTAGCTTTACTTACAATAACTGTTAATATCTGACTGTTTAACAGTCTCTAGCTTTATTCCCCTACCATATTTGCCTGACTATTCTTGGCTTTCTATATGAAGTGTGAAGCTTGTTGTGTCTTGACTCATAAGTGAGCCATGACCCATTTGGGCAGATTTCAGTAGCACTTGAAAAAGTATACACTTTGAGGTTCTTCTGTATAAGATTTTATGTACAAGTTTATGAGTTGAGTTACACAAGGCTTCTATGATGTTAACATTTAGAATATTTTGTTGATTTTTGCTTGTTTGTTTATTTGGTCTGAAATTCCATCACCTATTGACTAAAATACATTATAGTGTTGTTAGGGATGTGTTAATTTCTCCTATTATTTTTCAGTTTTTGTTTTATGTATTATAAAGCTCTGTTATTAACAATGTAGATTGAACATTGTGCTACTGTTTCTTTGGGTTGTTATACTTCATTATAAAATATGTTTATTTATCCATTAGAGTACAGTCACAAAACAGAAACTGGACTAAACACATTTATAACAAGGAATTAACAAAAAAATTGCTGGATATAAAAGAAAGAGAAGGGCTGGTGGGCTAGCTCAGTGGTGTAAAGTGCCTGCTTAGGCAAGCTTAGGCAGGCACAGGGGATAGCATTTTGATCCCTGGCACCACATGCCATGCCAGGGCAGACTGAGTGGGCAAACAAATTAATGAACAAAATAAAATAACAAGTAAAAGAAAGAGAACTTGAACTGCAGCTTCTGCAAGAACAAGAGAACATAAACTCAGTGTTTAAAGAGGAAGAGATCAGGAGGAGGAGAGTGGGGATGAAAAAAAAGGATCAAGAAGAATTAATTACACATAAGAAATGTAATCATCAACTGCAGATACGTACCCAGCAAAGAAAGGAGATCAAGAGATGAGTGTAGGGAATGGTAAGGGAAGAGAAGGGAAAATTAAAAGGAATGAAAATGTCTCCTGTGTCCATGCCAATTCCCCACAAGGTCTGTGAACACTATGTCCTACACACATGTGTGGAACTAATAACAAAAAAGAATAAGGAAACATGAACAATGAAGTAACTTGGAACTTCACGGTTTCCTGCAAGGCTAAGATTTAGTTCCCTACGCAGATGTGGCCACCGTGGGAACTCGCTAAAATTAAGTTCACTTGCTTCGAAACCAGGAAAATGGTGGAGCCACAGCAATGATGAAGATGTTTGCCAAAAAGATCCTTCCTCTAGGCTTATAGGATCACCACCCTAGTAACGCACACTGCACAGAGCCCAGCCCCTGGGTGCAGTGCTCTCGCTGCCAGTGGAAAGATAAAATCACCAGGAAAAAAATTTCTTTCTTCCTCTTCGAGCCTTGCAGTGTTTCTCCCCTACCTTCTACTGGCAGAGCTTAACTTCCAAGCCAGCTGGCAAGACAGAAATGTACAATAGTCTGCAGCGTTCAGTTCCAGACTCACAATATGGAGAGAAGTACGGGTTGGGATATGACAGACATTAAATTAGTAACTGACATACTTGCTTCCTTTCCTGAAATGCTGCTTGCCATACTGTCTGCTTTGTCTTATATCAGTAGAGTCCTGTCATCTTGGTTGATGGTTGTAAGTTAAACTTTTCTGAATTTTTTTCAAGTTCTCTGTATATATTTAAGATATATATGTCCTATGCAGAGTATATTTGTAATTTTTTTGTAGTGTGATCTTATACTTAATTAGAATATTTAGTACTTTTATGGTTTTAAAGGTATTGCTGATATATTTTTGTTATACCACCTGTTACTAGCTGCTTGTTATTTGGTCCTATTATTTTTTAGACTAACAACTAACCATATTTCAATGTTTTTCTACATCAACTTTGTCAGTTTATATTCCTTATTAGCCTTGAGTTTTACCCTGTAAATTCCAATATGATTGCTTGATTTCATGTACTCTAATACAAATGATTATTTTCATCAAATACCTAAATTTTAGTATGTTAGAGATATTACCCCCACTTACCCTCTCCCATCTCTTGTGTAATGGCTGTCATCCTTGTTCTGTTCTGCAATAGGTCTTAAATCCAGAAATATTTCTACTATTGTTTGTATCCTAGTATAGGGTCCATAGGATCTACAGGGTCTCACTATGTAAATCGGACTTGTAGTGATCCACCTGTATTCAGCCTCCAAACAGCTGGGATTACAGGTGCACACCACCGTGCCTAGTCATCTATTATTGTTTAATATGGTCAGTTGGCACCCTATCCTCATTCATTTCTCTATGTGTAGCCTCACATATTTACCTTTAATTACCTCCTACAATTATTTCTTGATTTTCTCCCATTCTGTCTTCATTATGAAGCTCTAGCTACATACTCTCATCAGAATTTTTTACTGTTTCCCATCTCTAAAGTTATTTTTTTGCTTTTCCTGCATTTCTCTACTTACATGTTAGTATTTCCTATTATCTCTCCAGTTTACAACTTCTGTATTCTGCTGCAGGTACTGTACTGCACTGTTTAGCCATCTAGTGAGTTAATTTCAGAATGTAATTCTCAGTTCTATAATTTTTGTGTAATCCATTTTTATCAAGTCTAATACACCAAAGTTTCCACTTTGGCAGCCTGCCAATGCTGTTTCCAAATTTCATTTTTTCCCGAAGTAGTAAAACTGATCCATGCTTGAAGCCATCCAATACCTGCCCAAAGCCATGCAGATTTCAGTATCACCCCTGTGAACACCTCCAGTGAAAAGCTGAGCCTCTACTTATCAAATAGCCCCAGAATAAAAATGACTGTAGACGTCAGTTCACTTTGATAAAGGAATTTTACCCTCTCCATTTCTCGTTTCCACACCAGAGCACCAACACTCTCAGACAGATGGCTTGGTGTTTTATGCTGCTTTTCTGTTTGTTCTCAGTAGAAGCTCTGGTCTGCTATTCCACCTTAACCATAACCAGAAGCGTAACATGAGCAGAATGGGTTGAATGATGTAGTTTGTCAGGTTCAGATTGCTGTCAAAATAATATTTTTAAAAGTTGGGGTTTGTTTTTAAGTTTGGCACATATCAAAACTTAATTTCCTAAGAAGTTCTTTGAGTTTATGGTTCTCTCACTGAAATCAATTGGAAAAATGTTTGTGGACAATTAATATGTAAATGGTTCTCAAATATTATTCAAACCCATAAATCTGTAAATCTTCATTAGATGTAATTGTAACATAATTGAAAAAGCTAAAAAATATATTTCTAAATTATTTTCATATCATTTGTCTTATTTGTGAAGTTAATTTCTTCTAGAAACAAATGCATTTCTTCAAAAGAAAATCATAACTTAAATCAGACAGAAATACATAAGAAATAGTATTTTAAAACTATACAAATAGCCAGGCATGATGGTGCACACTTCTAGAATCCCAGCACCCATGAGTCGGGCGTGTTGGCGCATGCCTGTAATCCCAGCACTTGGGAGGCTGAGGCAGGAGGATTGTTGTGAGTTCGAGACCAGCCTGAGCTACAAAGTGAGCTTAAGGCCAGCCTGAACTGCACAGTGAGACCCTGTCTCAAAAAAGAAAGACAAAAAAAAAGAATCCCAGCACCCAGGAGGCTGAGGCAGGAGGATTGCCACAAGTTCAAAGCCATCCTGGGCTACACTATATGGTAAATTTGAGGTCAGCCTGAATTACATAACAAGATGCTGTCCTCCAAAACAAACAAGAAATACAAATAAGAGATCAAATTGTTTTCATCTAGGACAGATATATACAAGTTCCAGACGGTTCTGTTGGAAAGTAATTATAGTTTTCAAAATGTCAGACCAAAAATCTTATCACAGAATAAGGTGACCCCTACTTTTTTTTAGACTGTCACTATGTGAAATAACTTAGCCTTCACAGACAATAGGTACCTTAGTTACTTTTCTCATTACTGAGACAAAGTATCAGACACCCATAAATTAGAATAGATTTACATGGCTCCCACTTTCAGTCCATAGTCAGCTGGCTCCAGGACAGGGGAGAAGCAGCTCACCATATGGGGGAAGGAAGCACAAAGAAAGATCAAGGAGGAGGGTGGGAGACAGACTCTGCCAGGCTGCATTTCCAGGGACCCACTTCTCACCAGGTTTTACTTCCCAGCATCACATTTACTTATAAACACACCAGTGGCTTAATCTACCAGTGGTGGTCACACGCCCATGACACTGTCACCTCCCCAAAGCACTCACATTGGTGCATGAGGCTTTCATGGGAGATCTAGCTAGAAACTGTAGCAATAGGTGTGCAAGGATTAAATATAGATATAGGTAATATATAGATATAGATGATATAAACATAGATTAGATATATAGATATAGATGATATAGATATATTGATTATAGATATAGAAACAGATATCTTCTCCCAATTCTGTACTAAAAAGAATGATGTAATGCTAGGTCACTCATTCTCAGGTAAATCATTAAAAAATCATATTGACAGTGTCTCAAGTGTTTAAAATGAACTTTTGTTTATCAATTTCTAAAGTAAAGATTAGTTTTAAGGTTAAGATGCAATACAAATGAATAGTAATATATTGTAATAACAGCATTGAACTTTTTGTTAAACAACATGTTTAGAGATGTGGAGATTTCTGTGTTCACTCTTTCTATGTTCACCCAACCCAAAGATAGTCAATAGAGATTTATAATGATTCTAGATGAAAATAAATATTCCTCAGAGGAAAATCAATGTAGGAGCATTCTCATCTTAATACCTTAAGTATTAGTTGTAAGAGCAGTAAATACTTGTTTGTTGTTATCCACAATGAGCTCCCTTACATCACTCATACACTGTTTGATTAGGTGTATGATAACACTGAAAAGTAGATCATTATTTGTGTTTGTGACAAATGTTCCTTCATTTTACATACATGTATGTAACAGCTGTTGTATATAGACAGCTTATGTTCCAGGAGATGCATTAGTTCTTAACATGTGTTATTTTGTTAATCTCTTAGTCATCTGAGTGATAAATGAGTCAAGAGTCACTTTTTATTTAGGATCAGGAAGACAGGAATTGAACTCATCTCTTTCCAAGCTTCCATATCCTACTTTCTCTCCAACTTCAATAGTAGAGCTTAGAACACAATTCCAAGAAAACCAGATAGCGTATCTACTCACTTGTTTCAAGATCTATGAAATACAATTCACTTCATTCATCTATGTAACCCCTCCCTAATTAGCCCATCATATGAGGAGGTGCAGGGCCTCATGGGTGCTGTGTGCTGGGCCACTCAGCTCCTCTTAGCCCATTACCTGATAGAAACTCAATAAGTATTTATTGGCTAAGTAGTTGGAAGAAGGTCTACCAGTAATTTGTCCATATAGGCTTATTTTTTGAGACATATGAAGTATTAGTTTAGTATCGCTAGCTAATGTAGTCTATATTTTTTCCTAGAATATTGCCTCATTAGTGCCTGCCCAGATACTAGCTTTTCTTCAGCAAATTAAGGACACACATGCTTTAAGCTGACACCAGCATGATCAAAAAACCACCTAGATCATAATCTCCTAGAGCAGACAAGGGCAAGTTTAGGTTCACAACCTAGTACTAGTAAAAAATAATGACAACTTTCTATGAAATGTTATCTAGCATTTAATAATTTTACATAATGAAAACAGTTATCATGAAACTGATTGAATCTTGTTGATCATATTTCATATTTATTCCTACTATTTTTCTCATTAATATTTTCAATGACAAGTGGTAAGTGGCTGGAATGGGACATCGAGGAGGTAGAGCTTATACTGGAAATAGTCCAAAGCTTCAGACCTTAGGTATTTTCAGCACAGACTTTTTACCAGCTTGCTGAACATATGTAGATTTTCATACATCACCCTGGAGCCACTAACTCAGAATCTGTGGGCTCCGGTGTAGAAGAAACATTGATGCATGCTGAAACAGGATCTTTCACTATCATGAGCCCCTTGAAGGCAAAGGCATTCCACTGATGATATAGGTAATTTCTTAGTAAGTCTTGAGCAAATGATTGAATACATCAATGAATCATTTGGAAAGGTAAAGTATGTTACCACTGTATAATTTTCTTATACTCCACCTATGTTAGCCACAAGTTTTTACTCATAACTACTTTGGATTTTGCATTTTAAACAGATTAAACAGTCCCATTACTTTGGTTAAAAAAAAAAAAAATAATGTGTGTCAAATAGAAGTCTGGAAGCATAACCTGTAGAAACTTCTTCCCTTGTCACTGAATAAGGGTGTGCCTTATCTGGCCCTCTTACTTAATATTTAGAAACAGGAGCCATGATTTCTTTAAAAATGCCAAAAATTTAGTTTTAATATTTAAAAATACTTGCTTCAGGACAACTCTGAGACAACTTTTTAAATCTTTGTACACAATTAATTTGTGTTTCTTGAAAACACAAGTTTTATTTCTTAAAAATATTACATAAAGTCAAACAGCTAAACATAGCAGAAAAAGGCAAGTTAAGAGTGTTTTTAATAGACACTTTCATGCTGAATGGACAGCCCCCTAATATTCTGCTGACATTATGAGTTGGAAAGGAAAAAAAATCACAGCTATGTAATCATAACAATTTAGACCAATTCAGGCAAAAATTATCAGTGGACAGTTAAATGAATGGGAGAAAGTTTGATGAGGAGGCAGATAATTGCTTGATCAAAGGATTTTCCCATAGACTATGTATAGATAATAAAGGAAAAACCTATAACTATGCTCTGGAAAAGCTAGTTACCATCTTGACTAAGTCATTAAAGTGAACAAAGCTGAAGAGATTCAAACTGACACTACCTAGCTACAAATATGAGATTGCAAGATCAACACATCATTCTGGTGGAGGATACTTAAATGTAATCAAGAGGAAGCATCAGAAAAAAGAAAACCCAGATTGAATTAAATTCTAGTGAACAGCTGAATCATGTCCTTCAAAATTGACAAAGCTCCCTGTGTGCCATGCCGGCCCCACCCCCAGGGTGCGCTGAGATGGCGAATGAGACTAGGCATACAGGCCTGTGCTTGGGAGGCTGAAAACATGAAGATCACCATGAGTCTGATCTGCGTAGTGAGACCCTGTAGACCCTGTACTAAAGACATTTTAAAAACATGGCAAAGCCATGAAGACAAAGAAAATTTGAAGAACTGTTCTAGAGTAGAAGAGGAAAAAAAAGGACAAGTCTATTCAGTATGCTCACCCTGACCTGATCTTATCCTGAGGGGAAAAACGACTGGAACTACATTTTTGAAATAACTGACAAAATAGGAACAGTGACTGTAGATTATACAGTAGTACTATACCAGTGTTCACAGCCTTGAATCTGATTGGTGCATTTTGTTACAATAGTGAAAGCGCCTGATCTTAAGAAATGTACATGGAAGAAGTAAATAGCAATGAGGTGTGATACATGTAACCTGCTCTCAAAAAGCCTGGAAGAAAAATCATTATAAGCATACATATATGTATTTGTCCACATATGTACACACACACACAGGAAAGAAATACAAATGTAGCCAAAATGTTTAAAATGAGTATACATTGATAAAGGGCAATGTTGAATTCTTGATATTATTCTTACAACTTTTTGTAAATTTGAAATAATTTCAGAAAAAAAGTGTGTGTGTGTGTGTGTGTGTGTTTTAAGTAGATTAAACCTTAAACCCATTTTGATAAAAACTAGTTAAGTACCTCAAAAGATATTATGAGTTGGAAAGGAAAAAAAATTAAAGATCAAATTAAAGAGATCTTCATTTCATGCTTGCTATTCATATACTTTGTTAGTCTCTGCATGCAAAACTCCAAACTCTCCAATACAAATTTTTTCACTTGGAAATGGCAATTGCGATGAACACATACCTTGTGTGTAGGAGTGGGAGGTAGTGAAGTAAGGCAGAAAATGTTCTGAGAGCTCCAAGATGTGGTTATAATGTCTGATGCACTGTGTAGCCATGAGTGAATCATTTTGCCTGCTTGAAACTTCATTGCTTCAGTATAAAGAGAATAGATTATGTCAGAAATTCTCTGTCTCTCCTCTTCTACAATTCTTAACTAAATTTGAGAAATAAAATGTGAAAATGTAAGAATCATAAACGTTATCAACAGAATTAAAGTCAATGAAGGTTAAAGGAATACCTTTTCATCAACATCTACAAAGTCTTAAAAATGTCTCAGCTTTTTAAGTGATAAAACTTGTATCATATTTACAAAAGGACAAAACAATGCATGCAAAAAAACATTGGAAACCAGACTTGAATTTCATCTCAGACGACTCATGAATTTGGCAGCTAATTACATTTATGCTTCAAGACGAAATGTTGCCCAAGTTCTTTGCAGTACCCTGAAACATTATTTATGCCTCCCCCATGCTCCACCCACAGATATAAATTTTTGTTATTTTATCACACTAGATTTAGGGCTGGAGTGAAGTACAGTTGTATCTTCACAGACTACACTCTGAATGATAGCAAGTTGTTCCATTATCTCTTCTCCAAAAAAGGACAGATTGACCAGAAGACTTTAGTGCTAAATAAGACAAATTTTATATTGACAAAAAAAACACAGAATTTACCCACCCCCTAACAGATACTAAAACAGGAGAGACTAAGGTAGGTTCATTGTTAATATTTTTAACTTGAAGTAGGAAATAAATGCAAAAATGAAAGCTAAGGAGTGAAGAAAGGAAGGAAAGAGAAAGAAAGAGAGAAAGAGAAAGAAAGAAAGAAAGAAAGAAAGAAAGAAAGAAAGAAAGAAAGAAAGAAAGAAAGAAAGAAAGAAAGAAAGAAAGAAAGAGACAGAGAAAAAAAGAAAAGAAAAGAAAGACTGATTCAGGGTGTCATAGTGCCTGGAGAAGCTTTCCATGGCTAAACCAGTGTGTAAAATGCACCTTACATTTAGGTGACTTCAAGCAAGCCCAAAGTGCAAATTGTAGTGATGCAGCCACAAGAGATAATTTGGAACTCTTCATTAACTATGTAATAAGATGCAACTATCTAGTTATTCCATCAACAAGTGTTTATTTTGTATCTAATCTGTCTTGAGCACAATCTAATATACAGAAATAAAGTACACATACACAGTACAGTGTCACACTGAGTTTGTATTCTGGTGGATTAAAAAAACAAGTAAATACCACTGTGACAAATAGTATGTAGAAATTAAAACAGATAATTGGTTACTTCTGTTCATCAGATAAACCTTTTTTAAGAGAATAGATATTTATCTAAGCTATCATCTGAATAACACAAAACATCACACACACACACACACATACACACACACACACACACTGAGAGAAACATTCCAGCCCCATAAGTGTAGTGGTTCTAAGGTGGAAATCAACATGTTTAGTTGAACAAAATGAAAGCTTAGTGAGCAAAATAATAGTGAATGGATTGGGGGTGAGTGATCTTAGAAGGGATGGAGGTGTCAGGGGCTGTATTCTATTCCATGTGGTAGGGTGGCCATTAAAAGGTTTTGTTGTTGTTTTGTTTGTTTTGATACTGGAAATCAAACTCAGGGTGTCGTGCTTGCCAAGCAGGCACTGTGCCACTAAACTTATCCCTGGCCCCACGGAAATGTTTTTAATGCAAAAATGAGGTGGAGTTTAATTTTCATTTAAAAGGATGATTTTGAGGGCTAGCCAATAGCTCAGTGGATTAAAGTTCCTGCAAGCAGGCTCAGGAGCTGGAGGTTCAATCCCTGGCCTGCCATGCCAGCCCTGCTCCCAGGGGAGGCATCAATTGAGACACTAGTTGAGACTGGATGTGGTGGTGCACGCCTGTAATCTGAGCTCTTGGGAGGCTGGAAACAGGCGAATCACTATGAGTCCAATCTAGTAGTGAGTCCCTGAACACCCTATAGACCCTTTCCTAAAATACAAAAACAAGTGATGATTTTAGATGTTATGTGAGGAAGCAATTGAAATAATTTAAGCATTAATTGAGAGTCCATAAGCCCAATTGATGGGTTATAGAGTGGTTGTTCAGTGAAAGAAAGGAATCAAGGATAACTTGGAGTTCCTGACCTGAATGACTGTGTGTGCATGAATGACATGTGCTGGGATGGAGAAGTCCTGGGGAGGGAAAGCTTGGATAAGAACTATATTTTGGAATTAATAATTTTGAGATGCATATTAAACATTCAGAGTAAAGATGTCAGCATGGGCAGATAGCTCAGCTGTCTCAGCACCTGCCTGGCAAGTGCAAGGACCTAGATTTCTTCACCAGTATGGCTTGCCAGGCCAGCCCCAGAACCTCCAGCATCATGTGCCAGCCACTGAAATCATGTGTGGTGGCACACATCTGTGATCCCAGCACTGGGGAGGCCGAGACAAGAGGATCACTGTGAGTCTGAGCTGCATAACATGACTCTGTACAAAATTTAAATTTAAATTAAATTAAATTTTAAAAAATCAAAGTACAGATGTCATATACACAGTTGACTATATACTTTTAAACTGTAGGACCATGTAAGAATTAGAATTGTATATCTATGCTATTTTGTATATACACATATATATATTTTCACTACAAAATGGTCCTTCATTTATACCCCCCATTTTTGTTTACAGCTACTTTACCTTAGTTCAATGAGAAGAAAGTTTGAACTCACAGTGTTTAGACAAGATTCATCTGTATCTTGTGCTATGAATTACTACAAAGACAACAATATGCAATGTATTAATTATTGTAACTGTCCTACTAACCTGTTTTGAAACTGTTGCATTGCTACTTCTTTCTCAATAAAAGTAATATAAAAAAAGAACTAGAACTATAGATGTGGGAGTTAGGAACCTGTGAAGATATTTCAAGCCATAAGACTGGTCAAAATTCCCTAGGAATAGATGTCACTGGGGAAAAGAAGAGACTCTACTACTCAACTCTCAGGTGAAACAGAAGATAAAGAGCCTGTTAAACAAATATTAGGGGTAAAGTACTAGAAGATTGGGACAGCACGATATCCTAGGTCAGAAGAATGTGTTCCAGTAATGCATCCCAACTACCTGAGCTGCTGCCGGGACTCTGGCAGATGGAGCCTAAAGGTTCTGTTAGGTTTGGAATTATGAAGTCATTGGTAACCTGTGAAAGAATGACATGCTGAAATGCTTAGGCCTCATGAGAAGTGAATGTGCAAAAGAGTATCAGGAGAAAGTGAGAGACACAATGTGAAAACTACTTTTAAACGTTGCAGTGGATAGCAGCAAGAAGGACATGGAATCAAGAGAGATATAATGTAGGATAGCAGCAAGAAGGACATGGAATCAAGAGAGACTTTTGTTTCTTTTTCTTACAGAGAAGAGATTGCTAAATCAGCTTGTGCATCAACAATATTAACCCACTAGCAAGAGAACTGATGTCATAGGAAAGTGATAATTACAAAAGCAAAATCATTGAGTCGGGAAAGGAAGAGAATCCACACAAGGATTTACCTCTGAGAGGCAGAGGCATTTTTAAGGAGCTGTTCATGGAATTACCAAACCTCTTCTCTCATCGTGTGGTACCACATAAATTATCCTATTTGATTCTTTCATGAATCACACATCCAATCACTCTCAATTTCTGGAGCAAGAAAAATATGTTTGGAGAAGCTGGATAATTGCTCCTACAATGTACAGTTAATAAATAATAAACCTGAAACTTAAACCTTTTGTGAAACTGCAAAATGAATGCTCCTTCCATTACATAATACTATGATGAAGTAGCCCTTGTAATGTTCTTTCTGACATAATGTGACAAATGTTCACAGTGCACTGGGTACAAAGAAGTGCAATTGCTTTAATGTCATCCCTCCCGTTTGGTGATTTAGTGATCAGCAAATGGTTTGACAACTTGCAGTCCAAAGTCCCTGGAACCCATTCGCGTGGAAGTTTTATGTTCACACCATTTTCTTCTGATGACTACTAGAACAGAGCAGGACCATAATTACATTTGCAAATAAAGATCTTTAAAGACATTTAAAAGCTACTAGGGTTCTCTCAGTAAGTTTGATGTATATGTTCAATGTAGGCATAAATACGAAACTTCACCTGGTATAATAGCAGTAACATTAAATACTTCATCTTATTTTTAATCAATTCTTTATTTAGTTAACAAGTTGGTTATGTTCACCACACTGCACGGCCCATCACAAGATACTACTGAAAAGGTACCATCTGTTCAGGGTGGGGCCAGAGTGGATGATAGGAACAATAAACCATTTCTGTATTTTTCTTTCCCTATCTTTAACAGACCTCCAAACTCAGCAAAGGGACTAATAGCTTGTAAAAGCATCATGGGAAGCATTTTAACTTACAAAGCTAAAATCTAAAGACTAAATAAAATATATTGTGAAAGTAATTCCTTTAAGACCAAACAAATCATATATATGATAAATCAAATTGGAATTTTTACTGTCATGGAAAAATTGGGTTTTATTAAAAAAAAAACAGTTTTTCTATGAGATTGCAATGTCTCATCAACTGGGGATGTAAAGAAGACTTTATTATTTTGTGATCCAGACATCATGGAATATGACTCAAAGGTATGCTGAAGTCTTAGGCCTGATAAGCTGCCTCAGGGATCTCTTTCAAGTTCTTAAACTCTTCGTGTATTCATTAGTAACATAAGACTAATAAGAGTTACGTAAAAGAGTTATGAAAAACAAATAGGTTAATCCAGTGAGATAACTTTATGAACCGCAAGTACTTGTTATTATTTTGTATATAATTCTCTATGGTATTTTTTTAAAAATCTCTTAACAAGCACTGTGAGTCAAATTTATCTTTACAATCTTCTAACAGTACACCTTTTCTTACTGGTACTTGGCTAAAAGAAGAGAAACAGATTGCATCAGGACCCTTAGTCTATCTTCTTAAAAAGCCCTTCCTAAATATCTTGAAACCACATCCTCTTGTGTTTCTACAGGACCCTGTGCATCCCTGATACCACCATACAGTAGTGCATAGCATCTTAGCCCCATGTTCAGGGTGAGAGCAAATGTTCATGAGGGTCAGCTCTGAAGAGCTGTGCATCTGTATAGAAAACGGAGCATGAACACCTTCCACCTCTCTAGCAGTTCACAGTGTGCTAAAACAGCATCTGCAGCGCGTGGAGTTATTTATCTATGCATGATCACTTCCCAACCTCCACCTTTACACCCCTGCAGGGAGCACTGCAATGCCAAGACCCCGGCATGCTCATCTTTAATTTCTCTCATATTACCTACTGCAGGATCTTGCTCTCACTTTAGGTGCTCAATAAATGTTTATTAGATTGAAGAAAGATTTTTTTAATGTGTTTTAAGAAATATAAAGGTGTGCTGGTAGACTAACAAGAAAGGTGTTTTTCCTCATAATGTGTCTCTGGTTACATTTAACGGCAAGTTAAAATTAGATTTTTTTTTAAAGAAAGAAAACCATAGCAACTGTGATGTTGAATGTTTCAGAAAGCACATTTTGAAGAATTTTCTTTCCCTGAATTGCCCATGTTGGAACTGCCTGTTTCAAGTGAAAACCTAACAAATAATTTGTGTTACTAATAGCCATGTAAGCCATTGATGGAGCCTTGGAATCAACAGAAACTCCCACATAGAACAGAAAGCTTGATAAAGTGACTGAAGAAAAGATACAAATGTGTCAAAAGGCTCCTGAATAAGTTTGAAAAAGCTTACCTGCTGGAAACGACTGAACATTAACCTCTCTTTCTTTCTTGTGTCTGTATTTATTATAAAACTTTTTGGAGATTATTTTAATGTTTCATGTCAATATTTACTGGAGATTTTTTAAGGCCTGTCTCTGTGAGGCAATCAATTCCTCAGTGTTCTCCTCCAAATGAAAGAATGGGCACTTTTATAGAACATTATCATCAAATACTTCTTTGATAAGCATAGTGATTGTCTAACAGCTTTCTCTAAAAGTATTTTTATTGAAATAACGATTCAGATCTAGCTCAGTGCCTTAGGAACATAAATAATATCATTAATCAATTTGATTACTAAAAAGAGAGAAGAGGTTGATAGTTTAAATTTAGTAAGCACATGATTCACTTAAGCTATCAAAGAAGAAAATGTATTTTACTCAGGATCAAATTTAAAACAAAACAAAAGAACAAAAATTCAGCAAAATCTCTCAGAAAAAAAATGTTTTTAATACATTGGCCATACCTTTAGAAAAAAAATAATAAATAAGACCAACTTTGTATCTCTTAAAATGTGTAGTAGTTGATTAACAGCATTCATATTGATCAATGTTTATTGAATGCTTCCTCTATGCAAAACACTGAGCTTATATTTAGAAATTTAAAGCACATTTCTGGTTTCAGGGAGTTTATTGGAAACGAAGTTACCTGGGCCTAACTGTAAAGTGAAAATTGGTACAGAGCCTGTCAGTATTCTGAGGAGGGAAAGATCCATAATTTCTGTTTAAGTTTAAACAGATTAGATAGGAATAGGATGATGGGACATTCTTTGTAGGTATGCTGAAAATGAGTGTGCTTGGGAATTAACACGGAGTTCTATTTAACTTTGAGGTACTCTACAAGAGTGCTGAGTAAGGGAAACACACACTGGGCTAGCTGGGGAAGGATCTTAAAAGCTAAATTATTTAAACAAAGTTTTGTAAGTTTTGGAAAAGTTGTAAGTTACCAGTTTCACGTTTCTTCATAATGTACAATATTTTTTATAAAGAACATGCATTAAACCTAAAATTAAAAGAATCCTATTTTCAACTAACACCATGAAATGTTTGTTGATTTTGGCCATGCTTTCTCAAACTGTCCATTTAGGACACTGGTAGACTTTCTCATGGGTAATCTTGATTTAGGAAGGGAGTGATTAAATTATTATATTTGGATTAATTGGGAATAATTAAACTTTTAAATGCATAAAAGCTGAACATTTACATATTTAGTCCTTCCAAATGCTCTATTTATATTATGTTTACTTTTTCTGTTACTGTTTCTTGTATGAATTGTCACTTAAGATCAAAAGGAGGACACAGTTTCAGGTCCAGTGCAGAAGTACTGCCCATTTCTTGAAACAAAAGGATCTTTCCTTCTTTCATCCCTGAGGGGGACAAGTGGGAGGGGATTTGGGGTGGGTAGAGCCTGGAGAAAATGGGCAGAGGAAGGAACAAAGAGAGGGAAAGAGAGAGAACAGTCATTGTTTAAAAGAAAGAGTTACGAAAATAACTGTACATTTATACCTTAGAGACATGAAATAAATGCAGTGGAGATAGGTAACAGATGCTAAAAATGTTACTAACAACAGCCAGTTACACATATTATGATATATTTTAACTGCTAATGTTTGAAACAGAATTTAGGTAACAGGGTGATACTTTGAAATTTTTGGAACTAGCCACCTACCAACACTGTTCATATTTTCTGAGAATGAACATAAACCAGAGGTCCTTAAAAGCACGTATTTTGAGCTTTTTTTTACACATGTGTGTCTGGTTTATTTCACTTATGAGTATATGTTCAAGTGGCATCCACTTCAGTATAAATGCTTCAAACTTATCATTCTTAATAGCTGAGTAATACTCCATTATATAGAAATACCACATCTTTTTCAACCATTCCTCATGTGATGGACATTTTGGTTGTTTCCAAGATTTTTCTTTCACATACTACACTGCTATAAACATAGGTACACATATATCACTATGAAACAATGTTTTCAGATCCTTTGGGAAAATTCCCAGTAGGGGGATAGCCGGCTTGAATGGGATTTCTAGTCCTACTCTTTTGAGGAGTCTCCACACTGACCTATACAATGGTTGTACCAGTCTACATTCCCACCAGCAGTGGAGAAGTGTTCCCTTTTCTCCACATCCGTATTTTGAGCTTTAAACAAATTTCAAAAGCTGCCTTTCTGCTCCTGAAAGAGCTTACTGGAATAGATGAAAATTCAGGTGTCTGTCCACCAGAAATCTGAACTGAAGACCTAAAGTTAATGCTTTCTCAATCCATATCATATGTGCAGAAAGTATTCACAAGACAAGACTAATGGCCAGGACATTTTCCCTCTCATCTCCCAGGCATTCATATTAGTAGTGCAAAACAAATACTGAATGTCAGCGATGATCTCAAGAGAGGAAAAGGAGACAGGCCTTTGCTCAAAGTAAAATTGTGTTGGTGGAGTCTCTAATTCACACCTATGTTGATGAACAGAGATTGAAAAAATTATTATTTTTAATTTTATTTTTTATTCATTTTAATGAGAAATGAAAGAAAACAGCAATAAAATAGCTTCAAAGCAGATTGGTAGGATAGTTACAATAATCAACACATTGCATATTGTTGTCTTCATAGTAGTTATTCAGAGAACAAGATGCAGATAAATCTTTGTCTAAACAATATTAGTGCAAAACTTTCTTCTCAAAACCTAAGAGAAAGTAGCTGTATATCTAATCTAGCTTATCTACACATATATGTATATATGGATATACATAATATATATTTTACAACAATACTTTTGCAAAGGTAAGAACACATAAAACTACATTGCCTAGCTACTAATAGCTAACCTTAACCAGACATGATGTTTATCTCAGGAGTGAGGTAGCTTATTTGCTTTAGGGACTGAGGCCTAGTCCCATCCACACATTTGACTGATTTCCTAACTCATGGCTCCCAACATATCCCCTCTTTTTGTTTTATTTTGTCAGAGATGGGTATTCCATTGCTGTTAGAGAAACTGTACTTGGAGTAGACGTTAAAGGCCTTTTTCACACTTGAAACCAGTCTAAAGATTGTAGGTACTTGAAGTCAGCAAAACAACCCAATAGTGTCCAATAATCCATAAAAGCAATGAGTTATCAGTACAATTGGCAACTCTCCAAAGTTATTGACTTCAGCCTTTTATACCTCAGCATATAAATATGACTTTACTTTTTATACCTCGTGGTTACACTTTTCTGCTGGATGGTTAAGACCAACTTAAAGCAAGACCTATATAACTAAAAATGTAACTTCTGTATCTGACATGGTCAGGCAAATCCCCTCAGGATTTATGCTGGTACTATGTACAGCACTTTGTAGATCTTTTGTCAGTGTCAGCCATCTGGATGAGTCACAGACATTTGCTTGACCAGTTTGCTCCCATTAAAAGCCTGAGAGAAATTTTTCTCTCCACGTGACTCCCCTTAGACACACTACATATTGTCCATCACTTTCCTCTGTGGCCCCATAATCTCCTTGATCAGAAAATTTTGGACACCACTGCGTTACAGGATGTCACAGCACAGGTTCTCTTATGTCCTAAGTCTTCACAGACTTCGAAGGGCTGGAACCAAAATATTGACTATCCTTTTAGCCCATCTATTTATCTAATTTTTGGTCTGCCAATTTTAGTTGTTAAACTTCCAGAAGAGAAACTTACTGACCTTATTACACTGCAACATAGGGAGTTGAGCTTATAATCACTCTCTGTCTGAATATCAAATGCCTTAGACATAAAATGGAACTGGTATTTTCTAACAGCCAGGGATATTCTAAAATTTAAATCCCTATAGAATGTGAAAAAACAATTACATAGTTTTATACAGAAATTTACGAATCAGTCCATATACAACACTTTAGCGGGACAATCATTTTTTTATGTTTTGTTTTCTTTTATTACCTTTTTTAATAATCATTTACTTTAAAGAGCGTTAGCAATAACTGATATGACATTAGAAGCACTATGCATTTAGAACACCAAATGACAGATGTCTCAAGCATTGTTTCAGTATTACACATTGCAGTCCTCAGTGTGGTTGCTTAGATCACAGATACCAGAAATAGAGTTAGTCAGGGTGTTAAGTGTTATTTTCAAAAATCTGATGGAAATTCTTAGGAAAATTTCCTTACCCATCTGGTTTATATAAATGTATGGTTTTGCCCCTGCCATATTTCCTGTCTTTTCTATTTTTTCCTTCTTCATTGTTTAATCCTTATGTTCTCTTTCCTTTTAAATGTGTTGTACCTTTCATTTTTTATTTCTTCTTTTGAGTTCTTCCTTTAGGAGATAATATGATATTTACACATGTGGATCTAGTTTACTTCACTTATGAGTATATCTTCAAGTTGCATCCACTTACCTATGAAGGCTTTGAGTTCATTTTTCTTTATTGCTGAATAATACTCCATTGTATAAAAACACCAAATCTTTTCATCCGTTCCTCAGGTGATGCACAGCATATTGTTGGATTTTGCTTCGTAATCCACTTTGCCAGTCCATTTCTTTTAATTAGTGAACTGAGTCCATTTACATTGGTCATTATGATTGTGATGTATTAACTTATCTTTGACATATTTTTTTCGTGCTGTTGGTTTGCTATTTTTCTCCTGTATTTAAATGTTTACCCTACGTGGTGGATTCTTTCCTTCTCATTGATGGACTTGTGGTCGTTTTGCGCCCTCTCTAGAATATCTTTTAGTAACCTGTGTAGCTTTGTGGTCATGAAATTCTTTAGTTTTTTGTCATGGAAATATTTCACTTCCCTATTAAACCTGAAAGTTTTGCAGGGTGTATCAGTCTGGGTTGGAATTTGTTTTCTTGAGGACTTGAAGTACTTTTCCTCATGCTTTCTTGACTTTATGCTCTTCTTTATGGTTCATGAAATCTGATGTTATTCTGCTATGTTTTCTTTTATATGTAATCTATTTCTTTTCTGTAGCAGCTTTCACTGTACTGTTCTTGTGCTGAATTTCCAGGATCTTGATTATTATATGTCCAGTTGTGGTTTTAATTACATTAATGTTATTTGAAGTTCTATATGCTTCAGTTATCTGAATATCAGATTGTTTCCTCATATTTGGGAAGTTTTCTGTTATTACTTCTGCCCATATTCTTTTTTATATTGTTTGCACTGACAACTTCTTCCTCAATGATGCCTCTTAGTCTCACATTGTTCATCTTTGCATGGTCTTTCAGATGTTGAATTATTTTTCCTGCATCCTACTTGTTTTTAAGAGATCTTTTCTTAAATAAAAAAAAAAAGAGAAAGAGATCTTTTCTTACCTTTTCACTAGCTGCAACATTGTCTTCGTGATCTGAAAGTCTGTTTTCACTTTCATTCAAACAGTTTTGCCAGCTTGTGATTGAGGTTTTAATTTCAGTCATGCATTCTATTTCTTTCATATATAGCTCACTCAAGGATTCCATCATTTTTATATTCTGTATTTCTTTAGTATTTACTTTAGAAGCATTTAGTACCTCTTTCATTATAGTCATCATTTCTTTTTCCTTCATTGATTATTTCTGATCTGATTTCCTCTATACTTTGCTGCAGTTGTTTCTTTACTTTAGATGCTATTATTTCAGATTTCTGGAGTGTGGCTTCCAATTTCTTCAATACTATTTTCTTCTGCATCTGTTCTGGGTGGGCTCAGAGCCTAAGACTGCATTGTGCTCCTTCTCTTTTTGATGTTGTATACACTGTCTTCTGACCTTTGGTGTAGAGCTTTGGTGTAGTAGTTACCTTAGCTCCTACTGATATTATCACCCAAAGGAGATTATGTGGTTAAGGCAGTTTCAGCTTTATATTTATAATACTACAATTAGTAATACTAATACTACTTACTAATATTATTAGCAATTACAAATAATGGCAGTAAGATTTAACAATTTACAATTTTTTGTAATTAATAAATTTGTATTTTAGATCATAAGATCTAACATCATGACTGTATAGCTAAGCAGACATAAAATTGGGAATTTGTATTTAAATTTGTTCCCCTAAGATCTGTCTGATCACACCCCCTTGAT
This sequence comes from Ctenomys sociabilis, assembly GCA_004027165.1. Lineage (NCBI taxonomy): Eukaryota > Metazoa > Chordata > Mammalia > Rodentia > Ctenomyidae > Ctenomys > Ctenomys sociabilis. The sequence continues at coordinate 97,594 of PVKA01002029.1, forward strand.
GTCCCTGGAAACTTCCAGGCAGACTTTCACCCCAGTTATCTGTTGGGTCCTCTCTCAATCAAGAGAGAAGCGGGATATTCTCATAGATCTGGGTCTAGCAGTCTGTCTCAGCTTACCAGTTCTGGATCTATCAAGTTTGAACTTGACCATCTGGGTCTGGCTTGGGTCTGCCTGCTGTGTGTGGCTTCTTCCTGTTGCAGCCCATGGAAGTGAACCCACTGTGCCCCACTAGCAAGCTGTTCTGCTCCTGTATTCACTCGCTATATCTCACCCCTAGCCTCTCTGCTGTGGGTTCCACTTCAGGGCCCACATCAGGCCTGACCATAGGCTGGAGGGGGTACCAGAGGTCAGCAGAACCCACATGCCATCCTACATGCCAGGCCTTGCTGCAGGCTGGAGCTGGGAGGCAGGAGGCAGGAGGCAGGAAGAAGGATGTTCTGGTCTGAAAAAATATATTTTTGTGTGTCTTCACTTTATATTAGTGAAATATTTCTGTATATTTCACTTTAATATTTCCGTGTACATCAGTGGGGAAATAATTGTGCTATTATATAATTTTGGCAGATTAATTTCTAGATAACTGTTGTTGGAATTAGTAGAATCTGATGTTTCTATAGACTATCATGGTAGTTTCTTTGATATGTCCACATCTCATCTTAACCTCTTTCTGGAAACACACGTGGACCATGATGGAAAGGGAGAAAGTGCTTCAAAGTTTGGGGCCCTGGTGGAGGTTAATTTCTTCCTTTGCTTAGCTTCACTTTCTTTAGAGATCCCAGTGGGTCACAGTTCAATGTACTTTAACCCTTTTCCGCAGGTAAACTTGTTTATTTCAAGCAAAGCAATGCAAATAACCAACAATAAAACAAAAGAATAAATTGTAAGAAGTAACACAAGTTATCCTTGCAAATAAAAATAAACAAAAATGCTGGCTCTTATCTCTTTATTCTCTTATTATTATACTTTACCATTCTTTCCTACTATTTATTGGTTTCTTTGTTGTCTGATATGAATCTGTTCTTATCTGTCCCAAACAGCAACATGCTGTGGGGAACTACCCCAGGAGAGTGCAGAGGAACAATAGCAGGGAGCAAATGACCATCTGAATGGGCAGCTTCTGCACATCTTCAGTGGTGTGACCTTGGTTAAGAAGCTCAACTTCTCAGTCCCTTGGTTTCTTCCCAAAATGTGGACCTCATTTCTGTTATTTCAAAATGATTTTCAGAATAGTATATGAAAAGGGTGAACTCTATCTCTTAAAAAAAAGAACTAAAAGAAACAACTATGCTAAATAATCATTAGATCTCTGCACATTCATATCTTGAAACAAATGAGTATACATGTAGAACCTTTTGAATCAAAAGGCATATATTTGTAACATTAATTATATTAGGAAAATGCCTCATTTTCATACAAGACATGGTAGTTCTAATGACTGCTACAAAACTATTAGCACAAAAACTCAAGATGATTATTTATTGCCATATTACTGAGAGGATGAAGGTCATGTTCTACTTTAAAGTCTATTCTAAAAAACTTGTCTTGAAAGCCGTTTAAACTTGAGGTTTTCATTATTAATGAAAGAAACAAATTGAGGAAACATTGTGTTCACATTTCTGGAAGCTTTTGAGGAAGCAGCTGTGATTTCTTTAGCCTTCCAAGTCTATTATGCAGGTTAGCAGTGTAGTTTATAATGAGTTCTAGACCACCTGCCTTCCTGAGGAAATTAATATAGAGATGGACTTTAGAGAGTTGTTTTTTTGTTCTTCATGGCTATGTACAAGATTTTCCTGTTCAGTGACTTGAGGCGTGTCATAGAAATGTTCATTCAATGCTGTGCAGCTGCAGATTATTTTTTAAAGCAATGTCTAGATATGTTTTGGTCAAGTTTTTATCTTGGTGAGTTTTGAGATTAAAACACATGTCCCAATAAAATAGTCAGTTCATTTAAATACAGTTTTACTTCAAGGTGATAAATACTCATAATGAACAAAACAATATTTCAAAATAAATTGACTGTAGAAAAAATCACTAGAATTTCAAAGTATTGCTTTAATCATTTTCCCTCTTTTCATCTCCCCAGGAGTTTTGGGATGGGTCATGGAGTCAGGAAGCAATAAGAATTTGGAGAATTCAGTGAAGAGAGTCTGTCATGACAAGCTTGTTCCAAAGATAAAAACAAGCAAAAAAATGTCAACTTTAGCAAATTCACCTATCAGCTTGGAAGTGCAACCAGAGATGAAGAAAAAGTGTGGAGACAAACAAGTAGGAATTACACCTGAAAGAATAAAAATGTCAAAGAGCATCAAAGAGAAACAAAACAATGATTTAGAGAAAGTGGCTTTTAAACGGAAGGCAGAAGGTGAAGAAAAACCCGTGAAGAAGGAGGCAAAGGTAATAGAAGTTGACAGTCAGTTAATCACCATGCCTCTGCCTCACGTCCTTTTAAAGAACGTAATGGATGTGGAAATGAAGTTGGTTTACATTGATGAAGAGGACGTGAAGTATGAGTTTGTGAAGTCCTTCCTGTCCCCTGGGACTCAGCCAACCAGCCCAGCGGCAGAAATAGTGGACCCTTTGAGTGGATCTAATTCCACTTCTCTACCTCAGATTGACAAGTGGCTTCAGGTAACCTTAAAGGATGCCAGCTCTTGCTACAGACAAAAGAAATATGCGGTGGCCGCTGGACAGTTCAGGACAGCACTTGAGGTATGGGATTAAAGAAAATATAGATTGGTGACAAGAAACCATGAAATAGAAAGTTGCAATTGCATTAGGTGGTTCTGATTATGCCATAATAAACAGTGATCATAGTATGAAAACATTTAACATCACAATTAATGTACATAAAATAAATAAGCTATGCCTGCAAATTAATACCCTTGCATACATTTGATATACAGAAAGAGCACTAAAAGTATACCTCTTGCTTTTTCTCTGTCAATAAAACCAATAGTGAATGGCAGCATGTATTAAAATGCAGTTGGTTTGCAATTTGATTGTACACTTGTATATAAAGCCATAAAATTTTAGTACAACATTGTTAAGTAAACCATAGAAGCTCTAGAAAAAAGTAGTTAATGAGTATATGAACTGTCCCCTTTTGGTATGGCTCCTACGTGAGTGAAAAACCATCCTCACGTTTTTAGCAAGGGATAATCCTTTATACATGACGGTTATTACAATAAAATAATACCATTTTACCTTACCATAAAACTTTACTTTCCTTTCCAGTCTAGTGAACCTTATGCATAATTATTTTTATAGCTACATGAAGTTTGTCAATAGCATTTATTAGAATAATTTGTAGACTAAAATACACTTAAGAATCACCCTAAAACGCAAAACAAGTCATGAAAAGGTACCAACACCTCACACAATGAACCTCTACAGAAGACCTGAGATGTGTGACTAGAAGTCCTAGTACCCTAGCAATATTAGTAACCATGTATTTCATCAACCACTGAACACATTTCACCTGCTAAGCATTGGAGATTTAAAAAAATGAATTAAAGTATGATTCCCCTCCTCTAACAGTAAACATTAAAACAAAGATGCCACAATTGGGGGGAGGGCAAAGGAGAGGCAGGAGTCAATGCGACATGTTATTGTGCAGGCTTATAAAGTACTTCCATCATTTTTTGCAAGTTAAAATGACTAAATCTATGGTGATTTGTTAATGGTAAATACGAATAATGCTGTCCCAAAATATTTGAAAAGAAATCTCACTGAAAAAAAGAATACCTGGAGACCCACCCAAGCCCAGGCCTCGTGAGTGACTGGGAGAGATTCTGAACTCCCCTGCTCCTGCTGGACCTCTTCAGACAAAGCTCAGGCCTGCCTTGTAAATGACAACTTCCATGATGCTCTATGGACCCCTCCAGACCAGACCAAGCCCAGGCCCTGTGAGTGTGTGGGAGAGCTTCTCCACTGCCCTGCACCTGCTGGACCTCTCCGGACCAAGCTTAGGCCCACCGCATGAAAGAGACCATTTCCCACGCTCTTGGTACCCCTCAACCCAAACAGAGCCAGCCCAAGTATGCCTTATGAGTTAGAAATTCTGCCAAGCTCTCTGGACCCCTCCAGACTCATGCAAGCCCAGGCCCAGTGAGTGAATAGGAGAGCTTCTGAGCTCTGCTGTCCGCCCCCCTGGGCCCATCCAGACCCAGCCCAGGCCTGGCATACAAGCCTGGGCTGAAACTCTGCAGCTGAAGTGGCTGCAGAGAAACTAGGTGACAAAACCACACAGCTAATCCAGGAGCAGAACATCTTGTCAGAAGGGCACAACAGGATCACCTCCAGGTGCTGCAGCAAGAGTAGGTTGATCGTAGTAGCCAGATCCAAGCCAGGTGCAACTAGATGAATTCAAATTGAGTAGATCTGACCTGAATTTTAGTAGGTGTTAAGGTTATAGCTGCACCACAGCTCTACACCAAAGGTCAGAATGCAGTGCTATATAAAATGACAAAGGAAAGGAGCAAAATGCAATCTCAGGTACAGAGCCAACCCAGAACAAGCGCAGAGGGCACAAGCACAGCTGAAATGTTTAAATTAGTACTGTCTGAAGTAAAGAAACAACAGCAGAAAGATATAGAGGAACTCACATCAGAATTTGTCTCTGAAATATAAAGAGAAATCTCTGAATTAATAGGGTCTGAAATAAAGAATCAAATGCAGAAACATATAGAGGAAATCAGATCAGAAATAATCTCTGAAGTAAAAGAATTAATAACTGCTTCTCACAAAGACATTGATAAAAAATAGAGGAGATTAGAAAAGCGACAGATTCCTTGAATAAGCAATACAAGAGAGAAATAGATCACATGAAGCAGAGTCAAAGAGATACAGAGGAACTTAAAATTTCAATCACAAGCTTGCAAAAACATTCCAGTGAAAGTGAAGATAGAGTTTCAGACCTTGAAGATGCTGTCCCAGTCAGTGAAAAAAAAAGAAAAGATCTCTTATATACAACTAGAATGCAGGAAAAAATAATTCATCACCTACAAGATGATGCAAAGATGAACAATGTAAGATTAATAGGCATCAATGAGAAGATTGGAGTCAATACAAATGATATAAAAACAGTATAGGCATAAGTAATAGCAGAAAACTTCCTAAATATGAGTAAACAATCTGACATTCGCATAACTAAAGCATACAGAATGCCAAATAACTTCAACCCAGTTAAAAACACATCAAGACATATAATGGTCAATATCGCTGAAATCCAGCACAAGAACAATATATTGAAAGCCACTAGAGAAAAGAAACAGATGATATGTAAAGGAAAACCCATCAGAATAATGCCCAACTTCTCTTCACAAACCATGAAGGCAAGAAGAGCAAGGAGCACAGTACTTCAAGTCCTATATGAAAACAAACTCCAGCCCAGACTACTATACCCTGCAAGTTAGATGGGGAAGTGAAATACTTCCATGACAAAGAACAACTACAGAATTTCATAATGACAAAGCCAATCCTACACAGACTACAAAATCTGTTCCAGAGAGGGACGAAAATGATCAGAACTTGACGAATGAGAACAGAATGATTCCACTAAATAGGGCAAACAATTAAACACAGGACAAAAAGGAGTGAACAACAGCAGGTAAATAATATGTCGATTGTAAATCAACACATCTCAATTATAACCATCAATGTAAATGGACTCAATTCATCAATTTAAAGAAATAGACTGGCACAGTGGATTAGGAAACAAAATCAAACAATATGTTCTATACAAGAAACACACTTAACTCATAAAGAAATTCATAAATTAAAAGTTAAAGGATGGAAAACAATACTACATACCCCAGCAACTCAGAAAAAAAGAAGGAGTAGCAATTCTGTTTTCACATACTGTAAACTTCAAGAATGAACAAACGAAATAAAGAAAGCAACTATACACTGGTTAGAGGAAAAATTCAAAAGGAAGAGGTAACACTCATAAATATATACACACCAAACACAAGAGCACATAACTATATAAGACAAATCTTAATGGACATGAAAAATCTATCCAATACCACAATCTTAACAGGGAACCTTAACACCTCCTTTTCCCAAAAAGTTAGGTCAAGCAGACTAAAACTTAGCAAAGAAGTAGCAGAACTTAACCAGAGTTTGGAACAAATGGACTTAGTGGGAATATAGAGTATTCCACCCAAAGACAGTTTAATATACTCTTTTTCAGCTGCACATGGATGATTGTCAGAAATAGACCACATACTGTCCAAAGGTCTTGCCTAAATATATGCAAGAAAACAGAAATTATCCCTTGCATATTATCTGACAATAAGACAATGAAGCTGGAAATAAATGAGATAAGAAAACAGAAAAAAAACCCATAAATACATGGAAATTAAACAACACCTACTCAACAATCAATGGGTCACAGATGAAATTAAACAAGAAATTCAACAATATCTACAATTCAATGAAAAGTCAAGCACAATTTATTGGAATTTATGGGATGTGATGAAAGCAGTTCTCAGAGGGAAATCTAAAGCTGTTAACACACACATTAGGAAAACAGAATGGGAAAAAATGAATGCACTGATGTTGCACCTCCAACATCTAGAAAAAGAAGAGCAAACCAAACCCAGAGATGGGAAGAAATCATAAAGATTAGAGCAGAAATTAATTCAATTGAGATGAAGAAAACAGTTCAAAGAATTAAGGAATCAAAAGGCTGGTTCTTTGAAAGATTAAATAAAATTGATAAGCCTCTAGCTAACCTCATCAAAAATAGAAAAGAAAAAATTCAAATACAAGAAATAAAGAATGAAAAGGTTTCAATCCCCACTGACCCAGGGGAAATTCAGAAGATTTTCAATAGCTACTTTGAGAACCTTTATTCACACAGAAGAAATGGACAGATTCCTAGAAAGGTGCAAATTACCAAAGCTGAATCAAGAAGATATAACAACTCTCAATAAACCAATAACAGTCAATGAAATATGAAACAAAATTTTAAAAAACTTACCAAGAAAGAAAAATCCACTTCCTGATGGATTCAAATCTCAATTCCATAAGAAATTTTCTGAAGACATAATCTCTATACTCCTACAACTCTTCATTGAAATTGAAAAGGAAGCAATTCCAAAATCATTCCTGAAGGCAAGTATTATACTAATACCAAAACCAATGAAAGACACAACTAAAAAAGACAAACACCGGCCAATCTCCCTCCCTCATGAATATAGATGCGAAAATTCCCAATAAAAACCTAGCAAATAGAATACAGAAAATCATCAGTAAGATTATATACCATGAACCCAATTAAAAGGAATGCAAGAACTTGAGGATTAGACAACAAAGAGAGGGCAAGGAGAAAAACTAGGAAACATGACTGGGGCAAAGACACACATTTATACACACAAGATGGGTAAGTCAATGATCGGGAAAAACATCAGCAGGTTCTTGAAACTAGCAGTTAATTGGTAGGATTCTCACCTTGACTAACTATATATGCTGATACCTGTGAACTAAACAACTGCACTGAAGATAGCAACATGTAATAACAGGGTCATGCTTGGTATGTCTGTCATTCTAGTCTTCTAAATACATAATGCTTGTCAAGACATACCAATTATTTCCATACTGTCTGTAAAGTAAATGTTTGTTTAAAAAAAAGAGGAGGTAATAAATGAAAAGAGAGTCAAGGAAAAAATGTCACAGGGTTGTCCTGCTACAATGCTGTATATGGCTAGATTTCTAAATTTGTATGTAAAAGCATGTAATTGTTTATTCATACTTTTTAACTTTATAACTTTTTTATTTTTATATTTTTTTCTTCGTATTCGGTAGGGACTTAACACTTAACGTATCAATACTTGATGGAAAATACCTGTTCTAAGTAATGCCTAAGATATTTGATATTCAGACAAATAGTTAGGTTAAACCCAATTGCATATGTTGTAGGGTAACAATAAGCTTCTCTTCTGGAGGGTTAACAACCTAAGTTTGTAGACCAATAATTAGAGAAAAAGAAGGGCTGCAAGGATAGCCAACATTTTGGCCCTAGACTTTTCAAGTCAGTGAAGACTCAGGACATAGGAGAACCTATACTATAACATCATATATAACTCAGTTGTGTTCCAAATTTTCTGAACAAGGAGATTATGGGGCCACAGGGCAATGTGATTGATTATGTAGAATGCGCTTAAGAAGTGTCATATAGAGAGAAATCATTCTCCCAGGCTTTTGCAGAGAGCAAATTGGTCAAGCAATGGCCATGACTCATCCACATGGCTGACACTGACAAAGATCTACAAAGTGCAGTACAGGATTTCAAGATAAATCCTGAGGGGACTTGAATGACATGACTAGATACAAAAGTTGCATTTCTTGTTATATAGGTTTTGCTTTATCTTGGTGTTAACCATCCAGCATAAAAGTATAAAAACAAGGTATACAATTTAAAGCCATATTAATAGGCTGAGATGTAAAAGGCTAAAGTCACCAACTTCTGACATTGTTAGTCATACATATAACTCACTACTATTATAGATTACTGGACTATATTGGAATATTTTGCTGAACTCACACACTTACTATATTTAAATGACAATGGAATACCTTTTCTGGCAAACTAAACAAAAAAGGGGGATACAAATGAACAACCATTTTGTATCTGTATATTCAAAATAGGTAGTATAGATATACAGCTACATTCTCCTAATCCAATGAATAAAATGTTTTGTTCTAATAAAAAAGGATACCTGAATAGTTACAAGGTTATGAGGTAGCATATAGATAGATGCATCTGTAAATATTTCTGTTCTCCTAAAGTGTCATCTACACACTTAAGAGAAATGTAATTGACTAAATAAACTTCTAAATGTTGAAGTAAGTGCTGAGAAATCTGGTCTACCCACCAACCTCTGAGAAATTCATCTATTGTCCTAGGAAATACAGTCCAGCATCCTCTGGCCAAGGAGATGATGCTAAGGAGAGACAGCATGGCTACACCCACACATTCATGCATTTCTGCCAGGGCCATTTTTAGCTGATTCTTTTGGCCAATAGAACAGAGTCATCAGTATAATTTGAAAGACAGAGAAAAATCATTATTTTAGCATTGAGAAAAGAAAAAATAAGAAATGGTGTTATAAAATCTCCGAATTAAGATTAAGTATAAGCAGAAGATATTTGCACTAATTGAAAGAAAATATGCACATTTCAATAAAATCCAGAATGCCTCTGTTTCTCTGTCATCTCTCTGTCTGTCTGTCTGTCTCTGTCTGTCTGTCTGTCTCTCTCTCTCTTCTCTCAATCCCCTCTTTCTTCTTCCTCTTTGGATTTTTGGGAAAGTGTTGGGTGCTGACACTAATTACTGCTAATTAACAAAGGTAATTATTTTGAGACCAAAACTTAGCTTAGACATCTGGCCTAGCTTTGTCTAATTATCTTGGGAGTTACCTTTGAAATTATACCTAGAATGTCTCTTAATAAACCAAAGCTACTGGGAATAGAAAAGAATAGCTTCTTTTTAACTCTTCTTGTTCTGAATATGTTTTTTGATGTTTATGGGTATTATTTAATGTGTCTACCTTTTTTCCTCATGTCCTAGAACAGCTTTGAATAAGGAAGGATGAATGAGAGATAGTAAGACATAATGATAATGAGATTTGAAGGGTAAATGCACCCACAAATACTTAAGCATATACAAATTAGTGTTATATTTAGCTGCAAATAAGAGACAGGAAAAGCAAATTGTAAATGCCTGAAATAATCTAGAAGTTTATGTCTCTCTTACATAGATGTACATAGTCCAAGGCTGATACAGTATTATCACCAGGGGCCCTGATTACATTTTGTTTCTTAAAGAGGTGCTATACCTCAGGACCCAAGATGGCTGCTCCTGAGAGTTATAGCATTACAGCCAGAAGAGAAGAGTAAGGAGAGACACAGATTGTCAAAGCATACTTCTTAGAAGTTGTACCCCCCATTTCTATTTCTTTCTATTGACCAGAGTTAGATATGTAGTCACACATAACTTTAAAGGAAGCCAAGAAATACAGCTTTTCAGACAGCCCTGACACTCAGCAGTTCTGATACTAAGGGCAGAGAGAATGCATATTGAATTATATTTCTCTCATGGAGTATTTATCATTTGGGAGGTGTTTTGAAGTATATAAAATGAAATTGTCAAATGTGAACAATACCATCAAGAAGACTAGATAGAGTTAAGGTAGGACCAGAAAAACTAAATAGGAAAGTCAGAGCCAGAAAAAGCCTTGAAGTTATGTAAATATTTATTAATTGACATAATAATTTCTAACACATCCAGTAAACCCTTTCATATGTTAGTTTCTTTCTGCTCTTGACAAAATGTTCAAAAGCCTCTTGTTTTCAAAAGAGATAGGTAGATTTATAATAAGATTTTGTAACAATTAAGATAAAATGGTATGCAATGATGCAGAAGACAGTTAACTTCCACAAATCAGTCAATATTTGTCTTTTAAGATTTCAAGTAACAGCTGGCATTTATTTAAATATGCTGCATGAAATAAGTTGTCTTTACCATATGAAGCTGAATAGTTAATTACATTAATCCTTAGATCTATAGCCAAAATAATTATTTGTACTCAAGTTTTATCTAATCAATCATTATTTTTCCTGCATTTGTATTCAGATCAGAAGTCATTGACAGAAAAACGAATAAACTGAAGATTAAAAATATAAATTCACATGATTTTATGCCTGAATGTTATTTCCTTGTAAGTTTTTAAAGATGACTGCACAAAGTCACTCACTATAAAAAATGGTAGGAGCTATGTAAGGGAAAGTACAAGATTATATTCATATTTGTATATTAGGCAATATACACTACTATTCAAGAAATTGCTCAGCTTTCCATGAAATGTAATTAGTACATATTCCAGATATACTTTCATGAATAGAAAAATAATAAGTAAAACGACTTCTAAGAAAATTTAGTGGTCAAGCAGTGTAGTAATCAGACATTTCTTGTTACTTATATGAAAATAAATTATCAAAGATTCTTCTACACATATGCCATACAACCTAAATCAATACCATTATTTCAACTCTGGTCATGGAAGTTTAGTAATTGAATCTTCTATTTTCTAATTAGAACAGATCTATGTGCACTCTTGAAAACTCACAGCTTCAAACAATTCTATTCAAGCGGTCAAAGAAAACAGAACATGGTTTAGCACTTACCAACTGGAACTTTCAATTCTTATTTCATTATACAGGAATGAATTCCTTGAGGTGCTAATCTTTTTAATATCTTGGTGCTGTAGTCACTGATCTGTAAAGTTAAAGTAATAACTCATACTAGAGAGCTCTTTCTTTGTGTCAGGTATTATGGTTTCCATTCAGAAAATATTTATGTTCGTTATTTGTTTTTATTATCACAACAAGCCTACAATTTTTATTTTGTTACTAATGAGGAGTATAAAGGACAGACAGGTCATGAAACTTATTCAAAAGCCCACACCTAGAAGTGAAAGATCTGAACCCAGGCAGCCTCATGTCATAACAACCAGCCTCACCACCGTGACTTGCTTGATAATACAGTGTGACTCAGGACATTTGTGGTCTACAGAATTAGAATCTACATTTAACAGACTCTAGATGGTCTTGCATACATTTCAGTTGGAAAAATCTCTCTGTTCTGTCCTACACTGAACAACCTGACTGCTGTATTTTGGATCTTAAATATCTTCTAAAGGCCCCTGTGTTAAACAATTTCTCCCTTGGGTGGCGCTTTTGGGAGATTCTAGAGGACCTGAAAGGTGCAGTCTAGTGGGAGGGACTGAGGTCATTGGCTCATGCCTTGAGGAAGACTGAGGAATTCCTCACCCATATATCTTTCTCTTTTGGTCCTTGGTTCATGATGTAAGAAGAAAGTTGTTCTACCCCACAACCCCATCGTAACATGGTCTCTATCCACAGTCCCATAACAAAGGGGGTGGTCAGTCATGGGTTAGAGCCTCCAATACTGGGTGCCAAAGAAACATTGTCTCTTCAAAAGTTTGTTATCTAGGATATCACATAATAGTGCCAACAAGTTAATTAACATACTTATCCTCCATCTCACACTATAATTTGGCCTCTAATGCTATTCTGTATCCAATACTATTTTCATAGGAATGAATTTCCTTTAAAGTAGCCATTCCAATAACAATGTTTCAGAATTTTGGGACTTCAACAACCTAAAAATTTACTTTTAAAAAAATGTGAGTTAAGGGAAGTGGGTTGATATTGCGCTTATATTGTGCAAAAACATAAAAATTACTATCTACCCTCATTATTTCATAAAATGTGAAGCAGTTTAACACAGAAAAGTAGAAAAAAAGTAAAAGGTTATACTTTCATATGTTTAAAAATAAATTACATTCTAATTTTATAGGAAGCTTAAGCTATCTTTAATTTTTATTTCCCCTGAATTGTTAAAACACAGCTCTGAAAATCAGCTTTTTAGAATTATTGTTCTAGAACACATACCCTTTATGGTAAACATTAGGTATCCAAGACTATTGAACCCGCACCAGGGCCTTCTTATAAGATTACTTCCAATGTAATGGAATTTGGTATGAAGCAGGTCCATTTTGGAGCCCATTCAAGGGGGTTTATTTAATGAAGTAGCAAAGATATCTCATTATAGGGCAGCCTCACCTATAATTGCTCTGCTGAGAATAATTCTGTAACAAATCTCTAGGGCATAAAAATGTGGATATCCCAGAAAGCTTAATTTAAATGGATTCTCACACAGGTATTTCTTGTATAACCTGATCAGCAAATTAAGAGTTCACCAAATTCTCTGAGTACTTGGACTGTTATATTGCACATCTCTGGGATTGAATATGAACTCAGTATGCATTTTGTAGAATTTGGTGCTCCAGAGATTTGCATTAATATAGTTATGGGGAAAACTGTATAATAAATATTATCATTATCATTCCCATTTTACAGATAAAAACACTAGTGCTCTAAAAAGCTAAATAATTTAAAGTATCACAGTCTGTGGAGGGACTGTATTGACATCTAGGTGTCCTACACATCTGGAATTTTTTACACTATTGCTTTCCATACTTAAGGTACATAAAAATTGTATAGCAATATTGTTAATACACACATTCTGGTCTAGAGTGAGATGCCCTTTTAGGGTCCAGGCTCCTTTTCTACGCACTAGACTGGATCGATTCCAGAGCACCAGTAAGTTTTCAAATGCCTGCCATCTTCTCAAGCAACTCCGAACAAAGTAGCACATAAGTCTAGCTGTGCAACCCTTAAGTTTGATGCTGTTTCTGATAACTGCCACATGACTCCGGGAAACTTTCTTAACCTCTTAGAACACAATAGAAATAATGACTAGCACCTAGCTGTAAGATACTTTCTCATAGGATACCAAAAACCCCTTTCTGACAAACATGATGAACATTAAATCTATACAGGTTGTCTTGGCACTTCTCATTCCCACTATGCAGTGTGTGTGCAACTTCAAACTTTTGCATTCCAAAGAATTTTGCTTAAGTTCATGATTATTAACATTTTTTAAATCCATTTTTTAATTAACATTACCCATTTTTACTCTTCTTGTAACCGTTTCTTAAAATTCAAACAAGGTTCAAAACAATGCATTATTTTCTACTTTACTCCTCCTTTGAAAGTCAGTGATCCAAATCATACACTATTTTAAACTATTAATTGCTTCTGACAAAATTTAATACTTCACTTAAATGTGCAGATTCTTACAGTAGAAATGCTTCATGTTTTGTAAGCTGTTAGGTATAAACTGACTACTGAAGACTGTGTTTTCAAGATTAGACATTTCAGTTCACTTCATTTGCTTGTTGCCAAAAGATACTTTAATGTTAGCAAATTTATATGGTAGGAGAATATAAAATGATTGCCTTCCTTATTCTCAAAAATAAAATTAAAACTCTATTTTTCTATATTTAAATGGAGATTAAGTAAGACAGATCTTTCAAAAACTAAAATTTGCAATTATAAGAGAAAAATGTTTACTAAGACCACTAACATTTACCATTAGTTTCTGCCCATCAGAGTACGAGGCACCGGGGATGCAAACACAGGTCACACATACTCTCTGCCCTCACGGAGCCAGAGGTAGAGAGTTAAGGCCCTGTAACTCAGTTCCAAAGCATTACTTGAATTTTTCTGTTAATGTAATTTTACAGTTCAGTATGCCTGTATTTTAAGATTCTTTCCTGAAAGGTTGCCTTTAGAAAGATGGTGCACGCATTTCAGTGCAATTTGATTACCTCCAAGGTTCATTATCTGTTCTCTTGTGGAATAAAAAGATAGTCGGAGAAGACTTGATTGTTGGTTAAAGGAACATTTGTGGAGTCTAATTAAAAAGTTATGGGAATTTGGAAGGGGCCTGAGGCAGCGCCTGTGAGTGTGGAAGCTCTCTGTACGGGAGGCTGCTCAGCTGCATCCCAATGCTCCAACTCTCGGGGTGCCTATCAAACCCCTGCTTGGTGTAAAAGAAGCCAGTGGCTCAGCAGGGACAGAAACAGCAATTCCCTCATTGCAACAGATGCTTTGTGTGCAGTGCCCGTAACAGGGGGACACTGTGTGTCAATGTAGGGATAATTAAAAGTACAGGAAGAATGGGAGAGAGGATCAAAAGGCATTTTCCAAGTGGACATTGAGTATCTCAGGGAAAATAGAGTTTTCTCTTTGTTCCATAGTGGTAGGGTGAGGTAGGGAATAAATACCAATAAGGTAGTCTATGCTATAATTGACATGGCTTTATAAGGAAAGGAGAATCACATTTCAATAAAAAGATCACAAGCTTCACAGATTTTAATGTGATTATAACCAGTTAGGAAGCTATTAAATATATATGGACATCCAAGCCTACTCTCTGGGAGTTTAAAACAGTTTTCTGGAATCCAGATATGGCCAGGGTGGGAGCACTGGTAATTTTAAGCTCTCAGATCGATCATTAGGCAGATGACTGTTAAGAATAGCCAGCATAGATGTTCATCACTTTTTCCTTTAAAATCACCTACAGGAGACATCAACCCCCATGTGGCTTTTTATAGAAACTTTGGAGAATCAATCTGCAAGCACTTCAGTCCTACTAGAAGGCATCCCTTGGTGGATGCCCTGATCGGACCATGACACTCTGTATACACCCAGAAAACTTTGCATTTCATTGTTTTGCAAATGTATTCTTTAGAAATTTGTATCTAAAGATTATTCATAGTCTTTCAAAAGCATTTTGACCTACTCAGTGATGTCCCTCCTACTAGATACTAAAGATAGATTGATGAAAACCTCTGACTGGTAGTTCCACAAATATTAAATAGTGGAAAGTCACAAAACTAGTGTTCAGCTCATTGGAAGTTCAACAAGATATTTGTCCTGAGCAGGACCACTTGCTGTAGTTTACAAGTGATTATCTTTTGTTTGTGTGTGGGAATGGTAATGTGGTGTGAATATATAGTGACCTCTATGATTGTGGAATATCAAAACCAACCAACTCAGTCATTGATGTGTCACACATCCTAAATTGGAATCAATCTGATGGTTCTGCTTTGGGGTTCACATGCACCAAAAATGATTTTCACTCAAATACAGAACAGTTTGTCCAACTAGTATTTCTAGTTTACTGCTGTTCAGTTAACTACCTAATACACTAACATTGAAGTTGTACATACTTGAATGTCAATACCAAGCCATATTTTTACATCTTTTTGTTTATTTATTTGGTACAGTGTCTCACTACACAGCTCAGACTCACTACTCAGCTCTCACTTCTTGTCTCAGCCTCCCTAGCACTGGGATTACAAGTGTGCACCACCACACTCAATTTTAGTGACTGGCTCATAGAGGGGCCAGCACAGCATGTGGTACTGGGGATCAAACCTAGGTCCTTGCGCTTGCCAAGCAGGTACTTAGACAGCCGAGCTATCTGCCTGGCCCTAACAAGCTGTAATATACATACAGAAATACCTTCTGTAGCATTTGTTTTGGTCAATGATAGCGATATGATAATGATCGTGCTACTAAGTCTATGAACAAATGATCATTTTTGTGAGATAATTCCAAGACATAAACTACAAATTACTCAGTGACTGCTTTCTCATAGCCATAATTTGTTGAAACTAAATTAAAATTTAAAAAAAAACAATGCCTTCTGTTCTTCCTCCACCCTCCACCTCACTCAAGGCTTCTTCCACACATAGTACAGAAGGATGGTCAGACAGATTTTGCAAGTCCTTCAAAGAATAGATCTATTTCCTTTTGCTTGTGGTAGCATAGCATGGCGCGAGCTGGCAGGTACTCTTTTGGTTCAGCTTATTTGGAAGAATGCTAGCGGAAAAGCTCTATATCAATTTCTAGTTATCTGCTTTACTTTTCTGTTGCCTCATTTTACATTCACAAATGTGAAGCGTATTCTGTTTCTACCCAGGAGATAATTCGCTTCCTATCAGGGAATAGCATGTAGTAGGAATGGGATAAGAAAGCAAAACATTTTCATTGCACTATGCCAGGGTACCTTCTTTATTTTGTATGAATTGTTATGAACGTTGGGTTCATACATCCTAGAATTCCACTATGAAACTATACTTTATAGCTGGAAATAAATTATTTCTGGAGTACATACTTGCTTTGCTCAATGATAATTATGGTTGTGATGATATTACTAATTCTTCAATGATTGATCATTGTTTTGTGAGATACATTATACCAAGAACTCAAGTACAAATTATGAAATGGCTTCTTTCTCATGATAGGTAGCTATTTTTCTATCAACTTGTACAGTGACTCAGGAGTAAGAGAAAATCATATGACTGAGATTTGGTCATCTGAGATTTGATTGAATGTAGATTCGAGCTCCAGACAGAAGTCTTACTATTATAAGGCAACTAGAAATCTATCCAATGTGCAGTATTATGGAATGACTGTACAGAACAGTGTTAGGATAGAAAGTTAAGTGCAGTCTGAGGTTGACGCGAGAATATGAACTATGTGGCATGTGCTTTATGCTGTTATGAACCCATCTGAGCATCTTCACAGTAGCCAGGAAGTTGATCACTATTAGCATCATTATTAAGCATAAAATGCTCATGGCTAAGAAGATTTGGGTCTCAAAACATAAACAGCTCAGTGATAAAGTCAGCAGGGGGAGGATGGAAGAGGAGGTTGATATGTGAGTGGCAGAAACACTACCATGAGATGGGAAACTGGAGGAAGAAGCAAGAAGCAAAAGAAGAGCAGCTGCGTTAACCAGAGGGAGGGATCTTCATGGAACAAGGGCAGGTAGACAAAGGCAGACCTGAAAAGGTCTCATGAGCCTGGTGCTAAACGGGATAAGGGAGTTTTTGTCCTAACAAAGATTAGCTGGTAATCATCAGAGAATACAAAAATATTTGTTACATATTTACTGCCTTATATCATTGTTGGTTACTATAGAAGTTGCAGGAGAATATTAAGATTTCAACCCCCAAATTATAGCTTTTGGTCTTGCCTTCAGCTCTATCTGAAATGTGATTGAGGTCAACCCTCCATACCTGCGTGAACCATACCTACAGATTCAACCAACAGAACAAAACAAATAGGGAAAAATTTGAATCAATACTGAACATGAGCAAATTTTGTAGCATTGTTTTTATTTCCTAAGTAATTCAGTGCAACAGCTATAAGCATTTACATTATGTTCACCACTTATACTAAGCACTGGAGGTAACCTAGCGATAAACTAAAGGACTGTGGGAATATATGCGTAGGCTTTACCCAGGTAGTACAGTATTTTATGTTTGAGGTTTGAGCATTTTCAGATGTTGATTTCTGCAGAGCACCTCAGTGAACTAAGAGGGGGTTGTGCATATTGTGTATGTGGTAGACATCTCATTTGCCATGACCCAAGGAGGTGGTTTTAGGGAAAATTAAAAGAATGAGAATACATAAGAATAAAAAAGAAAGCACAGCAGGGTAAAATAGAAGTTATGTGTTGCTGGGATAAAAAGGGCAGAAAAGCCGGGAGGTCGCCAAGGATCATTCTTGCCTTGTAAAGATCTTGGACTTCATCCAGTGGGTGGCAGGAGGACTCCTGAGAGGGTAGATGTGCGCAACGGTAGGCACGAGATTTTATTTTTGCTATGTCACTCTAATATATGCATATATAAAAAGTACAGTGTTCATTTTCTGGATTCTGATTCATTACTAGATTGGAAAATCAATCTAATGGCTTGTGACTAACATTTCATTTAAGCAAAATCATGGAATGGAATAGCTAGGCTACAGATAGACAATAAAAATATCATAGTTCATTGAACACTGAAAGATAAGTTTTACTTTGTGGAACTTTTATTCCTGTAATATATGCAGTTATCTGTCTATGAGTAAAGTTATAGACAAGAAAAAAGATGGGTGGAGAGAGTAAATAAAAGCAAGGGGAAAAGACCATAAAAAAAGAAAATAGGAAGGAAGGAAGGAAAGAAGGAAGGAAGGAAAGAAGGAAGGAAGGAAGGAAGGAAGGAAGGAAGGAAGGAAGGAAGGAAGGAAGGAAGGAAGGAAGGGAGGGAGGGAGAGAGGGAGGAAGGGAGGAGGAAGGGAAGGAGGGAGAGAGGACATGGAAGGACATAGGGGAAAAAAAGGAATTTAATGAAAAGGAATTGTATCTTGTGTGCATATACATGGGGGATATGGTGGAGATGTGAAATACGTATTTTGATATGGCTCTTGTTTGAAAGCTACTAGTACAGAGATGTATATTTGAGATGGAGAAGACCAGAAGCTATTAGAAGGTCATGTCTGAGCTAACCCAGGATGTGATCAGAAGGATACATGGGGGTAAGGATGGAGATGAGGAGGCAAAAGAGGGGAAGAAAAAGTAAAAGTTCAGAGATATGATATGTATATGCATTCATTTTCTACAATTAACATATTTATTGTATATGAATATGGTCATATATGTTAACATACTAATAAAATACAGTAGCACCTTGATTCACAAACCTAATTCATTCCACAACTCTGAGAAAAATGGCCATATTCATGTCAATGCAGTGAAAATGGTTGTGGCTCTTTGTCACCTGGAGTAGAGTTCATAAACAAAACCAAAATTCTGCTAACCAAATTAGATAGATAGCTAGATGGATAGATAGATAGATAGATAGATAGATAGATAGATAGATAGATAGATAGATAGATAGATAGATATAGATATTTGTAATTAAAATATACAAGTAACACACACTAATAGAGTATAATAAAATACTAACAAAAAGGAAAAAAGGATTTATCCAGAGCTGTGTGCCTCCAATCACTGAGGATGATGTTGAATCAGAACAAGGAGGACCCTTGGTCCAGGTCTCAAGTTTCAGAGTATGAGAAAGTAAGCCCCAGTTTGAGAGGTGACTGCATTCAGAAGGGTACAATATCTAGATGACAGAGTGTCCTGTAATATTGTATGTGCTAAAGAAAGAGCAGTGCAGAAAGGAACCCTCCATGTGACAGGAGTTCTTTTCAGAGGCTAGCTGCAGTGATGAGGAGAAGAAGATACTCAGCCTTTAATAAAGGGCATGGAGTGACTGGTTTACAATAGGCTGTGTACATGAGAACAACAGAGCATAAAGTTAGAAGAGGTTGGCTGGTGGGTATTGCTTGAAGAGGGGAGAAAACATGCTCGGAGGCAGAATATATTTCCGGTGTCCTCCAACTCTGACCTATTGCTGTTCTAGCTCAGTGGAAGCTCCAATATGGATGTCTTTGTGCTAAAATAGTCCTCTTGGAAAGTTCAGCAAACACTTACCTAGAGACAAAGGAAAGAGCACAGTTTAAGGAAATTTTTCATCTCTTCACTACTTGTTCCTTTCTCATATCTTCTTTTCCTATGTATGTATGATACTAATAGAAAACAGTACAGGTTATTACAACTACTTGACTTCTACAATGACAAATTGCTTTTGTAGTACACCTTTAAAGCTAGTTAGCAAGGTTGTTTGTATACTTTGACATGCTCCTTCATATTTACTGGAGTTTTCTCTTGTTCTTATTATTTGAAATATTAATAAGTGCTTATGAATGCTTAGAAAAAAATACTAATAAAAGTATCATTTTAAGTAGCTAGAGCTTTTAAAAATTAACTTAAAATACTGATAAATGAGTTTGGGTAGCTTCATCAATATACTCTGGCTTTTTTGTTGTTTATTTGTTTTTGTTTTTGTTTTTGTTTTTGTTGGGACCGGGGCTTGAACTCGGGCCCTTGCAAGTGCTTGTTCTACTGAACCATCTTCCCGGCCCCTCATTAATATGTGCTGTTGTTTGCATCCAAACATGCATGCACATGGTGCATGTGTACCAGCTTCTGTGCTTTGTCCCTCTAGTATGCTCCAATACGAACATCCTTAGAGCACTCACTGGCTATCAGAGAGCCATTTGTAGAAATGTAGTTTTAAGCACATAATAAATGCTTTTAAACACCAAACAAAATGATGAAAAATGTGAAGTAGTAAAACAATATTTGTACTTCCTAAGACCTTCTTAAATTGTGAATGTTGAAAGATAGTAATTTTACACTAGTTATTTATTTTTTTATCATTTTATAACTTTGAAACTGCATTCAGTTTGAAAGAGCTTTGAGGTAGCTTCAAACTTCAGTGTGAAGTAGCCTTGAAATTACTATATACGTTATATAGTAGTTTTATATTAGCTTAAAGCAGCTCAGCTTTAATACTAACCACAAACTCAGAATCAGCTATCTTGTCACTTACATATGTTATAGCAATGGCTGTCACTTAAGCAAAAGTAGTGTCGAAAACATTGTGGTCCCTAACAGCCTGAGCACATCACTTTAGAGTACAGGAAGCCTTAGCTGATACTAAGGGGCGCACTGACCATGTTGGCTCCCACGGGGACTTGTTCTTACAGATACCTTAAAGCTGAGTTATTGTGTGTTCCTTTCAGCTTCGGTGTCATGAACTCTGAGGGTGGATTCTAAAACAGATCCTGGACTGCTGTTTGTGGACTGATTAATTTAGGCACAGCTCTGCTAAGACAGAGCACTCAGATAACAGGATTTTACATGAGCAGATGTCCATTTAGGAATCACAGGCCTGTTGTCACTGCCATTTGTTAATTTAGGCTGTCAGACGAGGAATAGGAAAAAAATGAAAATGAATCTCGAAAGTCTTGGCTGAAGCTAGAAGAGGTGGTGTAGGTGTCCATGATAGATTTGTGACCTCTGGGCAAGTGCTTACTGACTGATGACAGTGGCCAGCCCTTGGGACTCTCGAGTAAACCATCCCACCATGCACTCATGTACCACATGCCTTTCCCAAGGTGCAGGGGCATTGTGTTTCTCTCTGCTGCTTTTTATGTATTGAAATCTCTCACTTATTTCTTAACTAAACAACATATTCAAGTAATTCTTTTGACTCCTATCCTTGAGCTGCCAAATTTCCTTCAACGTGGACGACCATCTTTTTACCTTTCAATAAATAGAATCAATGTGGCAGCACGCAATACTCTCTGCATCTTGAGCTTTTGCTTAAAAATAAGTCTGAGAGGTTTTCTACATTGACAACATAAGCCCATTTTGTGATTTTTAGGATTGCTTGACATTAAAGAAGTGTATTCCCCATTGGTAACTATTTGTGTTCTTTTCAGCGTTCTGCTCAGTGCTGTAGTAAGGTTCACAAGCTATTTTTCTTGAATGCTCACTTATCTGCAGCATACACTGCTTGACCTAATCCCAAAGCACATAATTTGAAATCTCAATAACTGTGGCCAGACCACATTCCCAACATCTGTGTATCAACAAGCATATTTTTCCTTATTCTCACCTTACCATATTACCAAAATTTTAGAACATTTCCATCATAAGAATTTTTAAAAATCAAAGTATAAGACAAATGAGTGTTTCCCTTCTTGTGAGTTGAACATCTCTAACTTTGTTCGTGCCATTTTCATCTGCCTTTGTGCATATTTTCACTTCTAAATTTATTGATAAACCCTGATTGACTAAGGGTCTCTTCACATCTGTCAGAGGAGGTGGTAACTTTAAGTTCAAAAGAAGTTTGAAAAATCCCTCTTGGGAAAACATATTTTCTACATATAATCCTCTTAATTCTCAGTAAAGCAGAAGGAAATGACTTCCCTTTTTTAATTTGTGTTCAGTTATAAACTTAGAACCCAATTGCCATCCTTTAGAAGAGGCAGTGCTGGCCTGCGAGCTTGTGCCACACAGTATGAGGTAACTGTCTCTAAAATGAAGTGCACACTCATATTTTTAAGAAATGGTATAGTAGTTAAGCAATAACATTTATAAAAAGTATTCTTAGTCTATAAAAATCTGAATGCTCTTTATTACTAGTAAAGTTCTGGTATAAAAGCATTATTTCTCCTCTACTGAGAAATTATAAAATCTACAAGGGCTACTTGACAATTTATGAATTGTTTATCGCTTGAGGTTATAACATTTTAGATTTTGATGTTCTTTCTGATGCTTCAGATTTTGTGTTGTTTTTTCTCTTAGAGAAAGTCTCCAAGAAAAAATAAATATAGGAGAAATGTAATACTGAGATACAGTTAGGCTTTTCCTGGAATATTCATCGATTAATGCATTTGTATGAGTACCATGTGGTTTACTGCAATTAGCTTTACTAATTGTGAATGATTTTTCATTGTTAAATTTTGTTGAAATCATTACAGTTTAATTTATTTCTGATATAAACCATTGACTTCAAATACAAATATACTTCAGTTTCTCTTCCTATATGTATTCTGTAGAATAAAAGATACAGAGATATCAAGAATGGCTCAGTCAACCATGATACCCAGCTAGGAATTCTCTTTTCTCTTGTTTATTGTCAATGACTGATAGAAACAGTATTCTTCTTCCTTTGTCAGGAGATCAATATTAAACTTTGAGTATGAATTGCTTCCAGTAACATTATGAAAAGAGAATAAAATTTATAGGTGAGTGACAGACACATAGGGAGATTTGAAAAATATTTTTATTAATTATTCATCTCTAAAAGCTAAGGAAAAAGGAGATATTTTATTCACTTTTGTAATTAGCAAAAAATGATTCCATATTATTGTCCTGAAGTAGTCACTTCTATCCATATACTCAGAGGTATGAATTTGACTGTTTTGTGTTATTGTGTGTGTCTGTGTGTGTAATATATATATATATATATATATATATATATATATATATATATATATATATATATGTTAGTTGGTATTCATTAGGTGACCAATGTATATACCATCTCATCAATTATTTTTTAATGTATTTAGTACAGGGTCTAAGATCAGACTTGTAGTGATCCTTCTATTTTCAGCCTCCCAAGCAATGGGATTACAGGCGCATGCTACCACATTCAGCCTACCATCTCATCAATTCTTACAGCAACCAAAGAAAATCAATGAGGTGATTTGACCCATCTAACAGGAATGGGAGATTCTGTTAAATACTTCTCAGAAGTATTCAGTCAACTTACTAGCAAGTAGCAGGACTAGACCTTAAATTTAAGCTGTGGCTCCAAGACCACAATTTCTATAAGCAATATGCAAGGTGCTCACTTAGCAATGGATCACTTTCTCAGACATAATCTCACATAGAACCATGGATGATATTAAAATTATTCAACAGAGTCCAGCCACTGAACAATCCTGAAAGGGACACATACACTATGAATCTACACCGCAACTAGTCACTGAGCATGAGCTCGGTACATTTAGGAAGAGGCAGTGGAGCTGGTCTCAGGCTAAAGTGGATGTCCATCACTTGTCCTGCTGAGAGAAGCTTCCCATTGCATCCTTCTAAGAAAAGCTCCTACCATCCTTTCCCCCTTTATGCACTGACCCAAAGAGAAGGGAAGCTTAACAGCAAAAAATAAAAACCATTCATAAAGCCTCAAGCTATTTGAACTGATACATAATCTAAGACCTTACATGCTTCATATTCCTACTCTTCATGAATAGCTAGAAATAATAATATAAATAAAACCCGGCCTCTTTAAAATATCTTTTGACTCAATGTTATTCTTTCCTACTATCATTTCCTAGGAAAACTTCTTGTACATTTTAGTGTGTACCTGCTGGGAAATATATGTCTGTCCTTTATGATCATTTACTGAATGGTCATAACTATATGCTTAAATTTGCCTTCAGCTCAAAACCACTTTCATTTTTAAAGCGTTCTATAGACATGTATAATATGCAAAAAGGTATTTGGCTTTAAACATTTATGATTCATTTATTTAAATAGTTACTAAGCAAACCACCTACTGAGAAGATGACCCTTACATATTATTCTTAAGGTAAGAAAATCAGCGCACATCAAGTGTAGGGAAGAGCGTCGGACATGCCTGCCAGTGTGAAGACTCGTGTTTAGGTCCCAATTCTCAGTGACTGAGGCAAGCAGTGCTTAAATCATTTCCAGAGAAGTATTTATGGTTGCTCATTATGCACTGTAAATAAAACTAAAGTAAGAGCCAAAGAGCATACATTAAAAGCAATTGCGTAAGGAAGGTACAGAGTAGGATAGAGGAGCATTGAACAGATTGTGAAGAGCACAGTGAAAAGAGAAATGGAATTTCTGTGGCTAACTTCCATTTACAAATTTCAGAGAATCCTGCGGTAATCAATGAGAAGAGCTATTCTTTTTATTACTACTGAACTCTGAAGAAAGTTTGCTATATGGGAACTGTATAAACACTGTCTGTATTTTTGAGGTTGTCCATTGGAGGACATAAAGATTATTTTAAGTGCGGTTGTATACCAAAGCAATGATACATGTTTGTCTTAGGCACATGATGTTTACAAGTTAGGTGTTTCCATGATGAGTATGATTTTAATTCTTGCAGTATCATTTTATACAAAATAATCTCTTACATATTTTTTATTTATCAATTCAGTGTCATTCAAAAACTTTTTATTATATATCTGTCCTACATCAGGCCCTATAATAAACTTTACAACAGACTTCTATAACAGAGCAGTTATGTTACATGAGCGATGTAGTTCAAAAATAATGCAATAAAAATGTAACACGAGTTTCAGTAAAGGAAGAACAAAGTGTTCTAGCAATAAATGACATTCCATAAAGTCTACAGGGTTGCTTCCCAGTGTTCTTAGTTTTATGAAATAGTGAATTAGTAAAATCAAATGTTAAATTAATATCAACACAGCTGGCTAACATTTTTAGCAAAGAAAAGACACGAAGCAAGAAAGGGAGGGTTGGTGAGATAGCTTAGTGGATTAAGCACCTGCTTAGGCAAGCACAAGGGATCGGGCTTGGCACCACATGCCACATCAGCCCTGCCCTGGGTATGCTGAGCCAGCCACCAAGACCAGGCGTAGTGACGCACCCCTGGAATCCCAGCAGGAGGGAGACTGAAAACAGAAGAACAATTACTAGTCTGAGCTTCATAGTGAAACCCCATACCAAATATATTAAAAAAATGAAAACAGAGCTACTATAGTATCTTCTAACACCTCTGTTCAGTTTAAATACACATTAAATTAAGATGTAGAAAGATCACAGGCTTGGGCCATCCAGATAGCTCCGTGAACTAACACATCTGCATAGGCAGAGTGCAGCGGCCAAGGTTCCATCCCCAGCTGCCATGCGGGCCCCACCCCAGGGGCATGCTGAGGCACTGATTGAGACTGGATCACGTGCTTGTGATCCCAGCATTTGGAAGGCTGAAAACCGGAAGATCGCTAAGGGTCTGATCTATGTAGTGAGACCCTATAGTCCCTGTAGACCCTGTCCTAAATTCATTAAAAAAAGAAAGAAAAAGATCACAGGCTTAAAATGAGGGGCAGAACCTTACCCAAAAGTTAGGCATGAATTTTATCTTTTCCTAT
Source organism: Ctenomys sociabilis (assembly GCA_004027165.1). Taxonomy (NCBI): domain Eukaryota; kingdom Metazoa; phylum Chordata; class Mammalia; order Rodentia; family Ctenomyidae; genus Ctenomys; species Ctenomys sociabilis. The sequence continues at coordinate 123,433 of PVKA01002029.1, forward strand.
TTTTTTGGTGCAGGGTCTCACTATGCATGCAGCCCACATTCATAGTGATCTTCCTGCTTTTTGCCTCCCATGTGCTGGGATGACAGGCGCGCGCCACCGCGCCCGGATTGCATTGCCAGCTCAGCGCACCCGAAGGCGGGGCCGACGCGGCTGGGGGAACCAAAGATCGAACACTGGTCCCTGCGCTTACCTAAGCAAGCGCTTAGGCATGAATTTTAACCTGATGATATATATATATACACACACACACACACTGATATGGAAATACAACAGCAAAAGGGGGATGTTTCAGAAAGAGAGGTCCAGAACTCTTCTCAGAAAACATCTGAACCTTTGCATTGAGGGTATGAATATAAAATGAGCAGTGAACCAAAAAAAACAAAACCTTCCCTATACAAAATATGTAACACTTTCTTCCCATATTGCTTTTGTATGATCATTGTAACAAATGTAGTTGCCTAAAAAATATATTTTATTATCTTTCAGTACACAAATGGGTCAAAGGATTTAAATCAAGGTGCCTGCTAGGTAACTTCCTGTACAGATCTCAGGGAGCTTTTGTGCATGGTGTAAGGCTGGTCCAGCCCCTTTCCCTTTCCAGCCTCTGGAGATCATTTGCATTCCTGGGCTCCCAGCCTCTTCCTCCACCATCACAGTCAGCAGGGCAACATCTTCAGACCTTTCCCCGACTCTAACACTGACTCTCCCTCCTTCTTCTACATTCAGAGAGCACTTAGGATTTGCACTGAGATCACTTAGAAAATCTCCGATGATCTTATTCTAAATTCAGATAATTAGCAGCCTTAATTATATACAACATTAATTACCTCTTTTCATGTTGCATGACACAGTTACAGGTTTCAGGGAATAGAATATAGACATCTCTGGGAAGCCATTATCTGCCTGTTGTACCCTCTAAGTAAGAGGGAGCACCTCACTTAAATTGCTTCCTTCTTAACTATTGGCTTGCCTAGAAATGTGAAGGTGTGAGATATGACGTTATTGGCAAACAGAAATTCTGGCCCTAGGCAGCCAGTAGAAGATGTGAGACTCCTGGGTCACAGGCAAGGAAGGGTGAGCATTTGCACATCTGTGTGTATTGTTGTCATCCCCTAATCTCATGCATGTGACCCAGATGAGGAGCGATGGGTGCCTGCACATACCCTAGACGGCACTGCACAGGATGAGCTTGGGTTTAGAGGGCCTGAAGCCTTTACAATGAGCAGTGAGCTTGTGTGCTTGTCCCTAAGAGGAGACACCACCTTTTCAAGGCTGCTGACCACAAAAACAGCATTTGAAAGGTAACCCGCAATCAAGGATGTTACTTGCACTCTGATAATATTAGCAAAAGTATCATACTTATGGAAAATTACAGTGTATCTGTATTTAATAACCTGATCCACAATCTCAAATATAGGGCTGGTTCTTTGAAAATCGGTTAGAGTTTTTCTGTATTTCATTTTATTTTTATAGTTTTATTCATTTTAGTGAGAAAAAAGATGAAACAGTTTCAAAACAGATTAGTAGGATGTTACAGTAATTAATACATTGCATATTGTCTTCATTGTAGTTATTCAGAGCACAAGATGCAGACACGCTATCTTGTCTAAACAATATTAGTACAAACTTTTACTCGCAGTGAACAAGAGAAAGTAGCTGCATCTCTATCCTCACATTCTTGTATATATATATATAATATATATATATATATATAACATATATGTACATATATATACATGCTTGTGTACAATATATATTTATTTTATATACTCATATTATATATTTTTCCTCTCTCCCCCTTTTTCACAACAAAACTGTCTTTTATTCACACTTTTGTGAAGTTAGTCACACATGACAGTAAGCTGCTTAACCACTGATAGCAAACCTCAACCAGATAGAACATTTATCTCAGGAGTAAGGTAACTTGTTTGCTTTAAGCAAACCTACATATATTTGATCAATTTCCTAGTTTCATGGCTCTCAATATATCCCCCTTTTCTGTTTTGTTTTTTCAGAAAGGGAGTTCCGGGCTGGGGAGATGGCTCAGTGGGATAAGTGCTTCTCTGGCAAGCGCAAGGGCCTGAGTTCAATTCCTGGTTCCACAAAAAAAAAAAAAAGAAAGAAAGAAAGAAAAAAATATATATAAATCAGAGAGGGTGTTCCACTGCAGTTAGAGAAGCTGTATTTGGAGAAGTCTTTAAAGGACCTCTTCATACTTGAAGCCAGTCTAAAGATTGTAGGTACTTGAATTCAGCAAAATAACCCTATAGTCCAACAGTCCATAACAGTAGTGGGTTATCAGCAGAACTGCCAATTGTCTGAAGTTGTTGACTTGAGCCTTTTATAGCTCAGCATATTAATATGGCTTTACTTTTTATATCTCGTGGTTATACTTTTCTTCTGGATGGTTAAGACCTGATTAAAGCAAGAGCTATATAATTAAAAGTTAACTTTTGTATCTGACAAGGTCAGTCAAATCTCCTCAGGATTTACCTGGAACCATGTAGAGCACCTTGTAGATCTTTTGTCAGTGTCAGCCATCTGGATGAGTCACAGCCATTGCTTGACCAATTTGCTGTCTGTGAAAGCCTGGGAGAAACTTTTCTCTCTAGGTGACTCTCCCTAGGCACACTATACATTGTTGATCACTTTCCTCTATGGCCCCATAATATCCTTGATCAGAAAATTTTGGACACCACTGAGTCACAGCACAAGTTCTCTTATGTCCTGAGTACTCACTGACTTTGAAGGGCTACGGCCAAAATATTGGCTATCCTTGTAATCCCTCTATTCTCTAATTTCTGTTCTGCAAACCTTACTTGTTAAACATTCAGAAGAGAAGCTTAATCATATTATTACCTTGTAACAGAAGCAGTTGAGCTTAACATCACTATCTGTCTGAATATTAAATGCCTTAGGCATAACATGGAACTGCTATTTTCCAGCAACCATGGGTATTCTAAAATATAAATCTCTATAGAATGTGAAAAAACAATTTTTACACAGAAATTTAGAAAATAAACTATATTCAACATTGTAGCAAGACAATCATACCACTTTTTTCTTACCTCTTGTTTTCTTTTATAGTAATAAAAGAGAATATAGCAATAATTGGCATGACATTAGAATCAGTATGTATTTAAATGACCCACATGACAGGTGTCTCGAGCATGGTTTTGGTACTACACATTGCTATCCTTAGTGTCGTTGCTTAGTTCACAGATATCAGCATATAGAGTTAGTCAAGGCAATAATCCTACCTATTAACTGATAATTTCAAAAACCTAATGTAGATTCTTAGGACCATTACCTTAACCATCCTGTTTAAGTAAATGTATGGTTCTTGCCCCTGCCATATTTTCTAACTTTTCTCCTTTCTCTGTTTTTGTTGTTTAAAACTTATGTTCTCACTTTCTACTTAACTGTGTTATACTGTTCAATTTTTATTTCCTCTTTTGAGATTTTACACTAAGGAGACAATATGATATATGCACATGTGGTTTATTTCACGTATACCTTCAAGTTGCATCCACTTATATATGAAAGCTTTGAGTTTATTTTTCTCTATAGCAGAGCAACACTCCATTGTATAAAAACACCTACATCTTTTTCATCCATTCCTCAGGTGACAGGCATTTGGGTTGTTTCCAAGATTTGGCTATTACAAATTGTGCTGCTATAAACACAGGCACATATGTACCACTTCAAAAATCAGTTGTTTTTAAATTAAAAGATGTGATTTCCTTATTTCAAATTTCCATATTTCTATTTTACTACTCGTTCAACTTAACTTCCATTTATTTGTATATTTTAGGGAGAAACATCTAAGAAAATGTCCTGTTATTTATCTATATTACTACCTCATTATTAAGTAATCCCATATAGAAATAGGCAGTTTTTGTCTAATTTTATAAACAAATCATTATGCAAAGGGCAGCCTAACCTAGGTTCGCTACGTGGAAATAAATATTAGCAAATTTATTAAGTAAGGCCTGGATGTGGACGCAAAATTATGAAGGAAAACAGGTACCAATATTACCTCCTAAGAAGTAGAAAGCAGACAAATTCATTTCCACATATTAAATCTAAGCCTATTGAAAACAAGTAGTGACTGCAACAAGTTGAAAGGACCCAATCCAATGGACAAATTATGGCATTTGACAGTAGAAGTCCCAACACTGACAAACATACTAATGGGGTTATGTCCTGATTGCATTTGCTGGAAGCTCTAAGGATGAAGATTTCAAGGAAAATACTCAACACTCTAATGATAGAAAAGATTTATCAGAAGAAAAAGGAAATACATAAAGCAGAGCATATCCTATCATTTTGTGTAGAATTCGTGAGAGGAGATGCATGTCAGAGTCACGTTCTTCCAGGTAAAGTTTCCCCAGAGGGAGTGATGAGCAGGGGCAGTTGTCAGTTCCTCCCCATCTGATAGTCCTGAGAACTTTCTGGTGCTAACAGCACCGTGACTATTTTGAAGCTAGCAGCATACAATGTGTTAAGTTATTGCACCTCTCCTCTTACCTTATTTTGTAATTTTATCTTATATTTTTCCTCTTTAAATTAAAAAAAAAGATGACAAACCAAGGAAAGATGGCAGTCTTTATTCAAATAAGAGATTTGCTCTCAAACCATTTGTGAATAAAGAACTGCCTTTACACTGCACATGTGCGGTGATCCCACTCCTTGGTCCCTCCCATCTGTAATCTTTGGTCCCCTTAATGGCTGAGAAAAATTGAAGGAAAACACCATCCTTAATTTTACCTTCTCTCTGCATTGTAGTAGGTCACTGATCTGGTGTTACATTTATTAATTTGAATACACTCTAAATTAAAGAAGTGCTTAGGAAGGGTCAGGAAGCATGCTCAGGAGCTTCCTTTGACAAGGAAAACAGGAATTGCAATCAGAAATTTTTCTGGCATTTTCTTTTTCTTTTTTTTTTTTTTTTTCTTTTTGCAGAACCAGTGATTGAACTCAGGCCCTTTTGCTTTGCCAGAGAAGCGCTTATTTCACTAAGCCGTCTCCCCGCCCTCCCCCCACCCAAACCTGCATTCTCACGCTGGCCCTACCCTTATAAGCTCTGGGAGAGCTCAAGTCTCACTCTTCTCATTTGCAAAGACCAGTCAGGAGCTGCTGCCTAGTGTCAAGACGATGTATTTATTGAAGAATTAAACACAAAGGTAAGGCTTTTGTTTTGGTGAATCTTACCCTTTTTGCTTGACTTTTGTTACAGAATTTTCTTTGGGAGTGTTCTTTGACACCTGTTAAAAGCAGGCTTGTTAGGAGGAAGTGTTCAGTTGAAAAACAAGGGTGTGATTGTGATGAACAATTTATGACCTCCTCATTCAGAAATTCCTGAGCAGGGCTCCAGGTCTCCCGCCAGCTTCTCACAGGGCGGGGCCGAATGGGCTGTCTGTGCTCAGGCCTCCGCAGCCCACCGCTCCATCCTCCTCTGGCTCCCTGGAGTTTCAGTGCCTTCCCTCTGGCACATCACTGAGTCTTTCTCATTCCCTCTCTTCACCATCTCTTCCTCCTTACCTTTCACCCTCTTCATGAAAATTTCCCGTCCCATTTCTACAATGTCCCTCTGGAAAAAAGAAAATACCCTGTTCAGAGCCTTTACTGGCTCTCTTTCTAGCAGAAGCTAATGGGCCCTTGTTTTTGTCCCCACAAACTGCTGTCACTGATACAGGCTATCATGAGCTCCGTCTCTGCTGTTCACTCCTTCAGCCTCTGACTCTTATAGCCCTCCCAGCTCATTTCTGAGGCTTCATCCTAGGAACCCATGTTCTCAGTCATCTCAAGATAAGAGCACTACGAAGCAGAGATAAAATTATAGGGCCCACCTGAGGAGGCCTGCCTGGAGGGGTACGTGCTCCGCTGGAGATGTGTGTTCTCACCTGGGCATTTCCTCTGCGTTGTGTTCACAACATGAAGTGACCTTCCACCCCCAAAGTTCTTACCCTCTGTGCAAATGTGCAAACCTTTTCTTTGCTGACGTATTTTGAGCACTGATTTTCCCCTCTGTTCCACCCTAGAGGACTTGTCTTTCTTTGCGAGTCGTGAAAAATAGGGAATCTCAAAGTGCGAAAAATGCCTGGCCCAGCTATAGCCTACTTTTTAAATCCTATCACCACCAATGAGTCTTAGAGCCTGAAGTGGAATCTGCTTCATCTCGAGGTAATTTGCCCATCCTTGCACAGTTCTCACTCGGCAAATTGTTTAGCCTGTTTTCCCTGGAATTCTGTCTTCCAAAGCATCCCATGCTCTGCTTATACTCGCTGCCAGCTGCGTATCACAGTCACATCTGTGGGCAAAGCCAAGGCAGCTGCTTTCCGACCACCTAACACCTGCTCCATCCTCTTGGTGGGCCTGTCAGGAGGTTCTGTGGGATGAGTGAATAGATGAGCTTCCTTGCTTCGTGCCTAGGACACATATTAAGTGGAATCTGGGTCTTCTCCAGTCCACAGGTCCTTAGTTCATTTGCTTGTTTCTCAGAAGGGAAGTTTCTGTGTCACTACTGTTCAAATTCCCTTCCTCTGGCTTTCTGAGATGTCTAAATTTAAGTAAACATAAAAGTACTGTATTTGTATTTTCTGTCTTTAATGGTATTATAATCCCATATGTACATCAAATTTAATCCCCTTTTCTGAATACATAATGTTACATAAAAGTACAGAGAATGAGGCTACAGAAATAATTTCACTAATTTATGTAAAATATATGTTGATTTTCTCCACATCTACTAAGTGGTAGTATTTTTAAATCAATGTTGATTTTTGGACAGAGTCATGGTTACATGTCTAAACTGTTTTAATGAAAAAAATTGAACCACAATTTCATATTTTCCTTCAGCCAATCTGGTCTTTTTCTATTATTTCCACGTGGTCCTGTCTTGGAGGTGGAGCCAGAGCAGCATATGGTGCCTGGAATCAAACGTGGGTCCCTGCCCTTGCCTGAGCAGGTGCTTAGTCCACTGAGCTAACTCACTGCCCTTTAAAATGTTTCTAGTGTCCTCTCTTATAGAAAATAATGTGAGGAATGTTAACAAATTCATCAGTGTTCTTCCTAAATGTCTTGCTCTAATTTTAAATCTTCCCTTTATTATCATTCAAAAGAACTTTTTAGTTTCTACTTGAATGAGTTCTGTTTATTTGTATGGTCTCTTTCTCCACCTTTATGTCGTTGCAGTATAGAACTAATTTTTCATCATTGGTATTCATTAGTCTCCAAAACGTAATTTTTCTAAATGTCCCACGTGAATTTTTAAAGTAGTGTTCTTGCTTAAAATGACTAGTGCTTCTATCATCCCATGAATGTTACATAAAAGTACAGAATGAGGCCACAGAAATAATCTCACTAATTTAGTAAAATATAAAATGACACCAAGCCCGGGCTAGGCACAATGGTGCAGGAATGAGCAAGATGGACCCTTGCCTGAGAGGATTTAATGTCTGAGAACAAAGAAGTGAAAACAAACACCAATGTTATCACTGAGCAAAATGAGATAGTGCTGCCTTTTCTTGCTGCCCAAGCAGAAATAGCCTTTGCCCTTGCTCCAGAGTTCAGGGAACCACACTGCAGCCCTATTCCCTGAGCTGTGGCCCTCTGTACTAAGTATAGTTAGGGGAACATGTTGTCAGCTCCTGGGCTTGCCACCTGGAGCCACAGACCTCGCTAGACCCACCAAGGGGTGCCGGGGATACAAGAACTCCCTGCTCAAACACCTCTAACCCCTCACAGGCAGAGCTATCCTCTAGACTCATGCTCCTAAAGGTGGACCTTGTGGCTTATGGGTCTACACAGACAGGTGACAGTGTGAGAAATTCTATAAATGGTCACCTGCTGTCTGCACACATGAAGCAGAATTGGTTCCTTCAAGTTCTACTTGGAGGCAGGAATGGGAAGGCAGGGCAGAGTAGTCACAGACTCAGGACAGGGGGACAAGGCCACCCTCTCTCTCAAGTCAGTTTTTTGCACAAAACTTAGAGGGTTCTGAGAATTCTAATTTGAGCCTAGTTTGCAGGTGGTTTTGAGGATATATTTGTCAAGGTAGGAGGAGGGTGGAACATATTTTATTTAATAGTTTGTTAGCTTGACTTACAGTTTTAAGCTATTTAGACATATGGGATGTAGGCCTTCATTCATATTCTTGGCCCCAGCCCTGCAAGTTGAACAGGCCTGGTCTGAGGTGCTGTGGGAGACACCTACCAAGGAAATCTGAACTTACATCTGGGGTCATAGACAGCTCTCAACGTAAGTCGCAGGTCAACAGAATAAATGTAGCCACAGATATTCTGTTCCTGGAATCAACCACCTTTATAAAGGGAGAACAATCATGTATTTATCTTAACAAATGTCAAAAATGTAATTCATCCAGGGCCCAGGAGGCTGAGGTAGGAGGATTGCTGTAAGTCTGAGGCCATCCTGGGCTACATAGTGAGTTCAAGACTAGCCCGGACTATACAGAGACCCTCTCTCAAAAACAAAACAAACATATAAATATATAAATAAATATATATATATATATATATATACTCTATATATATCAGAGTATATATATATATATATATATATATATATATATATATATATATATGTTTGCATTCAAATTAATGTCCTACAATAACAACACTGTTACCACAACAAATGCTATCCGTATGAACTTAAATAATGACATGTTTAAATCACAAATAGTACTAGTGACTTCCTTTAAATTTAACCAAAAATAATGATGTACCCTCTTATTCACTTGACATGAATCTTGAATTTCTAGCCAGTCCATTTTTGCTGAAATAGACTAATTTGCTAATTTCTTTTTCCTTTTCTGGTGGTTTGACAAATGGTTGTTAGTGTGAAGACCTATGCTTTTATTAATTAATTTATTTATTTATTTGCAGTACTGGGTATTGAACTCAGAACCTTGTGCTTGCCAGGCAGGCACTTATTTTACTGAGCTACCTCCCCCGGCCCTATGCTTTTATTATTTTCACCACTTTTCAAAGTCCTATACGTCATCCTGCTCTGTTGTCATGGTTGTTGCTGATCTACACTTCCTTTTTAAGACATGAGTTCCATAAAACTGCCTTCTGCTTGTTCAAACAAACTTTTATTTATTTTGTATTTTCCTTTCAAGATTCAATGGAAGCCTCCAGTTTACTCTTTATGGTTTTGTATTTGTTTGCTTAGCCACTGCCTGGAGCTGGTGTTCCGACCAGGAAGCGAGTCATTATTTTCCCAAATGGTTCCTGTGTCTCAGTTATTAATCTCCATCAGCTGGAGGCAAACAGCTCTCCCGACACTCCACTCTGAACACAGAATCAGGACCTTGGCACAGGAAAGAGTGGTGGTGGGCATGTTGGTCTTGGTTTTATAAGAAACAAAGTTAATCTAACACAAATAAGTCATATCACATCTTTAATTTGAGTAAGAATACACATTTATGTTAAAGTTGTTTGCCTGGGCACTGCTTGGCATCATCCATCAGCTACTGTGCACGCAAATTCATTCATGTTCTATCTCTCTCTCTCTCTCTCTCTCTCTCTCTCTCTCTCTCTCTCTCTCTCCCCCTCCCTGCCTCCCTCTCTCCCTCCCTCCCTTCCTCCGTGCCTCCTTCTTTTCCTCTGTCTCAATTATAAACTAGAAATTTCCAGATAAGATTTTGATGCCTTGGTGGTAGTATTCAAAGGGCTTTATTAAGCACTGAATGGAAAAAGA